>BMAO01038779.1:0-17983 GCA_019973975.1 Trichonephila clavata | reverse complement strand
GGCAATTTTTTTGATGATTTTATTTTATAGGCATTTTATTAAAAGCTTTTATTTAACTTACAATGTATGTATGTATGTATGTATGTATGTATGTATGTATGTAATTTGTTCGGGTGGAATCTTGCAACTCAATTTTGAAGCTGATATCTTCCTCCCATTGAGCTGAAATTTTGTATACACGTTTAGTTTGGATGACAATGCATGTTTTGACCATTTATATTCCGATATTGCAATTAATTAAAAAGATATTAATTAAAAACGTTTAAACTAGTTTTGGGCGCCAACTTGGATATATCTGCATTGTTGTAATAATTTTATTGTTACAACAATGACAAAAGTTGGCGTCGAAAATCGGTTTTCAGCCAAACTGGAATTTCATAACGTTGCGCTATTGACAGTATTAATTAACTTTGTCTAAAAAATAATTACATTTCTACAACGTAAAAAATCTAATTTCTACCGTTGCAATTTTTTACAAATTTCTATCTATTTCCTTGGATTTAAATTCAAAACAAAAAAGTAGAGCTATTTTTCAAGTAGATTGGTACATTGTATACCTTTCTCAACGCTGCCAAGTTAAACTGAGATGGAGTATTGAAGAAATTCTTTAAATAATTTATCTAACTTTAATCTATGAAACTCAGACAAAAAATAATTACAGAATCGGAAAGATCATTTTTTTAATGTATCTTACCCATCAAAAAGGAATCCGCTAGGAAAACAATAAGAGAAAAATATTATCTAGAAATGCAATATATTTTCGATTAAAAAAAATTTTTACAATAAAATGAAGTATTTTTTTAAAGAAATTTTCTAATTTTAAGCCTACGAGTAATTTAAATGTACCTCATTTTATCACCAGTAATCTAAACACACACTACGACATGTGTCCTTAAATTTAATTACAAATAGAATCTGTTATTTTTATTTGAATTTAATTATTGATTTTTTCAAAATCAAGTTTCTAAAGATGATCTGAGCAATTTAAAAAAAATAGATTCTTACGTAGAAGATATTCAATGTCCAGCAAAAAATTATCATTATTTGATAAAACTTTCTTTTTTATTACAAAATGCGTTTTTTAGTCTTAAGCATTTTATTGATTAATACAAATATTTAAATGCCTTTTGAAGTTTTTTAATAAACAATTAAAATTTTCTTCTAATATGTTAGAGAAATACATCCCTTATCTTCAAAATATTTCAAATAAATAATATATTCTTTAAGTTTTTCAAAAATAGTCAAAATTTTAGTTAAACATTTAATAACTTTGACATTTATGAAGATAATCTTACTAAACCTTTTTTTTTCGTGTGTAGTACAATGTTAGCCAAAATCTGCATGAAGATTGAAAAAATTGCTTAAAAATTACGGATTTAAAAAAATTGTGTTTTTAGTCTAATACCATTTTGCGAGAATTCATTCAGCTAAACCAGGGATGGCGAACCAGTGTTCAATGAGTTGAACAGGTGAGAAACCTGTCCAGCGATAACTAAAAAGTAAAAAATAAATTAAATGCAAAAAAAACTTTTTTAAGAACAAGCTTTTATTTAAACGCGCTAAAAAGAATAAAATAAACTTTTCCTTTAAAACTTTTTTTACTATCAACTTATAACGTCAATACACAATTTATATGATATAAAAGCTTGTCGCGAGATTTACCTGTGTAGATAAACAAGTAAAATAAATAACTTGACCTGATTGATTTTGGTTTTTAAAAATTCAAACTAAGTAAATATGAGTACTTAAATATTGCGACAAGCTTTTATATCGTATAAATTGTGTAATGACATTATAAGTTGATAGTAAAAAAAGTTTTAAAGGAAAAGTTTATTTTATTCTTTTTAGCGCGTTTAAATAAAAGCTTGTTCTTAAAAAAGTTTTTTTGCATTTAATTTTATATTATAGATGATGACTTCTGTACAATATGATGGGCATTAATTCATAACACATAAATGTATCATTTGGTTTGAAGCTATAGCTTAATGTAGTATATTCACTATGAAAGTTATTCTCAAAATTTTCTTTGAATTATTGATTTCTGCATGAATACCAATTAACTGAAGATCATATTACCGTAAAAGAGAGTCAAGGGAATGTGTCATAATCACACAAAAATATAAATTTTAATTTGGATAATCGATTGATCTAAAGCGCGCGCAATTCTGAACTGTTGTACCAGTTAGTTTAACTTTATAAACTGGCCGTTTATAAATTTAAGTAGACACATGTTGCGAAATTATAATAATTTGAAGGGGGAAAGGCGCGGTCTCTCTCTTTTTTAATCGTTATATTTAATCAACCCTTTTTATTGCTAATGGTTACCTTTTAACTATTAAATTTAAGAAATATTAAATAATTTTTCATGGTACTTAGAGAACAGAGGGAAGTATTCAATTATAATTAATATTTCATTTCAGCAAATCTATTTATTTTAGCATTATTTAACATCAAAATATAAATAAATATTAAAATGTATCATACTTTGTAAAAAATAATGTAAACATTTAATATTCCTAGCTTTTTAATACTTTGATTTCAAAACAATATTAGTTTTTTGAAGATAAGATTTAGAGATGGGTTCTATTTGTTCCCCACCCGCAGTGATGCTCGAGGCTCATTCCCCTTTTCTTTTTGTTCAGAACTAAGGATAACGATTCTCCTGGACTTTCACATTCGATAGGAGTCACAATACGTTCCTAGAGACCCCTCTTTTGTCAGGAATAGGGAGTGGTTCGAATACCTAAAAGCTACCCTTCGAGTTATACTACAAATATCTTTTTCCTTTTTTTTTTTTTTTTTTTTTGCTGTGATTCTTGTCTTAAACTGAGGATCTTAAGTTTAGATTTCCTTTTTTAAACTAATATTTCATTCTAAAAAATCCGCAGTTATAATTAAATTTTAATAAGAAATATAATGATTTTCGTTCAGTGATTAATCATATAAAAATACTAGCAATTACTCACCGTTGAATTCGTTTCACTTGTTATAAAATAAGTTCCTGAACCTGACGATTGAATATATATTTATCTCTATATTTATTACAACTGAAGCGAAATCTTACAATTGTCACACCAATTCGAAAAAGTTTATGAAGTTTGTATTCCTTTATATATATATATATATATATATATATATAACTTACTTAGAAAAAGTCACAACATTTTAAATTTTACTATCAGCGGGAAAAAAAATTCAAATGGACCCATTCAAATAATTAATATTCCCATTCTTATGAAAAAATAAGAAAATTTTTTAGGGTTAAAAGAAAGCCAACTCTTGAAAATTCAAGTGTTGATTAACACATCTAATTTTAAAAAATTTAGCCGATAAATAAACTCATAAAAACTACTTATCTGACCACGTACATATTTTTTTCAAAAAATGAATGCTGTTTTAAAATTAAAGCATTAACAAGTAATACAAAAAATCTTTTTAAGTCTATTCCTACATTGACTGTCTAAAACCGGTAATTATTTTGATTTAACTAATTAACTGGTAGATAATGAATTAATATTTTTAAAAAAACTGTGTTAACATCAAGTTTCATCCTCTACAAGTTTTAAAAAAAATTATTTGAACTTGATAGGATGAATAGAAAGTACTTTATTAAAGATTGAAAATTTGAACAAGATAATATATATAGAGAGTGAGCTAATATTAGGAATTGAAAAAAAAATAAGGAATAATGTGCATATTATTTTTATATGGTATGATTCATTTTTAATTTTGAAATATACTCTGATGTTAAAAACACCTAAAATAACTAATGTGTTCAGGTTTTTTAGTAATCGAATTTAATTAGAGCGTTGTGCACTAAAGGTAAAAAATATGCATGTTTTATTGATAAGCTATAGATACATATTCAATGACTTTTGGCAGAAAATTGTCCCATATTCAATGCATCGCTAAAAATTATTCAACATTTCTTAAACCTTAAAATGAAAATTTAAATAATAGCAGTCTCTGTTTTATTAATTAAAAAACAAAAAAAAATGAAAATTACAGTCATTTTAAAATTAATTTAACATTGAAATTTAATAACATGGGTTTTTTTGGCAGCAGACTTCAAATTTATATGCAGTCACACCTCAGCTAGAACGTATAATTTGAATTCTATTCACTACCATACATCATTCGAAAAATTTGAGATCCCGTTTCTTAAAAAAGTCGCGCTTGCAGAATTTCACAAAGTGGATTCTTGGTAAAACCAGGATTCGAACCCATGATTAATCTTCTAGACTGCAATCCATTAAAAAAGATAAAAAATTGTAGAAATACGAAGTAAAAATAGACGTGAAAACTAAATACTACTTAGAATTTTCTTTTAGAATATAAATTTTTATAAGTACTGGGGAAATCTGTCACGAACTGATAAAAGAAAGTAGAAAATAAAAACGACAGATTTTAAAGAATATAAAAAAAACTAAACTTTATTTAAAAAAATATTTCTTTCGATGGAAAATAAATTGACTGATTTGAGCATACCATATTGTATCAAAATTTTTAAAATTTCATATGAATTTTAGTAAACTTACCAATAATTTTATTTTACATAATTATTCCCCTTAACAAATGGTTAGAAATTTGTATTGTTTTTATGATAGCAATTATAAATCAAATAATAAAGGGAATGTTTTCAGTATCAGAATGTTTACTTAATTAAACCAATCCTTAAATTAACTTAATAAATTTATTAGTATTAAATTCTAAAACGATGTAAGCAAAATATAAATTTTACCTCCAAGATGTATACACAATATATGTAGAGAGAGTGAGACCTTATCGCTCCCTGTAACGTGCCATATTAAATAAGTATTAATTATATATAATTCAACCTTGCATTTATTTTAGCTAAATAGTTTTGTACAAGGAAAATTTTAGATACTTCCATTCTTTAACGATATAATTACTTAATGTTTTATATAAAAATGACACCTTTAAATTGAGGAAAGTTTAATTTCACCGAAAACGGGACGACTATTTAAGGACTGAAGAGTAATAATATCCAGAATAGCAAAATAAATATGTTTCTTTTGTCAGTAAAATTTTTAAAAAATAAACGATATGCAATGATAAAAGAAGGATTTTTTCAACAACATAATATTTGAAAGAAACATATTTACTATTTAATGTGATATAGGTGCTGGTAGAGACGTTCTCTTTCTCATTTTTTCGTTTTCCCTCTAGTTATTACTTTCACTCTTTGCTGAAAAATGTATTTAAATATCACAAATTTTTTTAACCTAGTTCGTTTTAAACTCATCTTCAGGAGTGAAAAAATACAGGCTTAGAGTGAAAGAGAGCTAGAAAAAGAGAACAGAGTCACGTTAAAACTTTTAAGTATCTTTTGAAATTGTTTAACTAATTAAGAAATACCTCTTTGTCGGATTTAGGTATTAAATAAGTGGAATTAATTTATTGAATTAGAATTTCGCGTTGTATTGCAAAAGATGTTGCGAAATAATTTAGAGCTCACATCAATAGACCGCGGCGAATGTTATGATTATTAATAAATTGAATGACAAAAAATGAAAGCGGATTTATTATTTTCAAGACACATTAAGTACATTTTATAAAGATATTCATGTTCTTTATGATCTCGGAATTTTGTTCATTAAAATTTTTTCAATATGATTGATTGCATAATATAAAACACCTGAATTTGTTTGTAATAGTTTGCATAATAAAGTCTTGTATTGATAACTCAAATCAAAGGCGCAATAGCCCATGAGAGCCAAGACCTATGGTGCCCGTATTAGTTTTTCTGGTCTTGGGCACTGAGGTGCATGAGTAGATGTTCCGTTCAGGTGGTTAGTCTGACGCAAAAACCCCAGTGTTAAATTCCCGTGCAAGCTTGGTACTCATTTATCGACCCACTGAAGGGATGAAAGTCGGGTTTACCTTGCCAGCCCAGGGTTTGAGCCCCGGACCTGTGTCGCTGAAACGTGATGCACTGCCACTCGGCCACTGGGCTACGATTATATTGATAACTTCTGTTTAATATGCTCTGTATTAATTTATAAAACAGAAATGTACAAATAGAAGCCTTAGTTTACCATATCAATTATTCAATAGAAGCGATTTTCAAAATTTTATTCCTTGAATTATCGTTTTTGCATGCATTATCTATTTTCTAAAGATATTACCTCAAGAAACTAAAAAAAAATAGTGTGACTGGCTCAAAATCACTTTCAAATATGAATTTTTATTTATATAAGCGATAGATCTCGTAATTCTGACCTGTAGTTTAGTAACAAAGATGATACCAGAGCTCGTATATATATACGAGTATATTTCACATATTTGATATGAACTATCTTCGATGAAATCAAAACTGGCACGATTGGAAGCCCGCTGTTTGCGATCACATCACTAGACTTCCATAACCCAAATATCAATTCTAGTGCAAACATAAAAATTAAAATAAAAAGCATTGCATATTTCTAATTTTTTAGTGGAAAAAAAATACGAAATAAATTTTTTTGTAAAAAGTCATGCAATTAAAATCTAATATAATTTCGTATTTTCATATCAACCCATTTATTCAATAGAAATCGATTCCTTTTTGTAATACTTAATTATCTAATGAAAATTAGTCATTTTCATTTTTCAACTTTCTTTTAGATTAAAAAAACTGCATTTCATGATAAGTTTCTGTTATATAATCGTAGATATAAAAATCTGTATTATGAGGAATAATTCTACTTAATTAGCAGATTTTCTATTTTATATTAAAATATTTTATACAGCTTTTATTTTTTAGTCGATATTATATTCTGATTATTAGGTGCGTCGAGGCTCAAATCTTGATTTGATCAAAGGTTCATCATGTGAAATTCAGCAAGTATAAATTATAACATAAAACAAAAACAAAGAAAGAGGAATTCAACTGTAATAAACTTTTTCTGAATAGGGGGAAAATATACTATTTAATTTTAACTGTAATAAATTTTAGCAAATTTTAATTTCTTACAAATTAAGAGAAATACATGATTGTTTCAGAGTTAATTATAGTTTCTTTTATTAGTTTTATTAATTTTTGTACCGTATCCATAAAACTTAACGCTATTTTAGTTCCTTGATATTATATGACAGAATCGAATGTGAAATGTGTTTTGATATTGTTTATTACTTATTCACGTTTTAAGTTCTGAAACTAACAAAATGCTATTCATCATTTTTTTAAACGCTATGATTTACCAACAAATCTAAATCTAATGCTAACAGTTTTTAAATATTGTCTATGGCCAAGGAACAAATCTTAATCCGACGTTGATTAAAACATCCATTTTTGTTTAAAAGGAGAAAAGTGATTTGGTAAACATTATTTTTTGAACATTTTCACTTTGTAAAATTTCTGTTGATATAATATATCTTGTCTTTAACAATAATAAAATAAATTTTAAATTATATTCCAAGTTTCTGACATGGATATAATGTTTATATCTTCTTTTAGAAAACTGTGGATTGAGGAACACATTTATTTTAATATCTTCCGTTGTATGTATGCCAATTCTATTTCAAATTTTACATCGATATTCGAAAAATGTTAATTTCAATTTTGGAAGTAGGTTTAGTTATTGAAATATCGTTAAATCTTACAGGGAAACATAGAGCGATACCATTAAAATCGATTTATTTCTCATATAAGGCCTCTGAAAGGAAAAATATGCAGCCCTCACAAAGCGAATCATTTTACAGTCGAATACTCCCCCTCCGGGGAATGAACTTCGGCCTTGAACCTCCTTACCCCCATGAGAGAAAAGCGACAAAGAAACACTCCAGCTAAAACTGTTGTTCCTACCCTCCTTCTCATGTGTCGTTGATGGATGTGTCGCTCATGTGTTTTCTGTTTCCTTACAGAAACACAAAAAGAGAAAAAGCACAGCTCATTGAGCTGGTGCATCGTTATCTCCTGAGTTAGAAAGAGGAGGGGTCTTTTTGTATAACTAGTATAGCCGGCAAGTTTCCAGTGTTTCAACAATATGATGGACAATACTACCCTATGCAGGCATCACACTTCCTGGAAACACCGTAAAAGTTTGCAGGCAGCGACCATAAATCTTGGTTGTCCTTCTGCCCTCTCAAATGGGAAGAGTCAGTTAAATGTTTAACCCCCCCCCCCTCGGTTTTCCATTTTACTTAGCATCGACAAAAATTCTCATCTTAGATAATGTAGTCCTTCTTGTGTTGCATAAGAAAATGAAATTCTCATAAAAATGCAAGGAAGGGGAAAAAAAACATGGAAAATCCCCGACAGTAAGGAGTAAAATCGAAGTGCCAATTATAAGAAAAACGTCAAAAATAGAAAGTTGTAAAGTATATATCAGCCAGCGATACAAGTGGCACATTTCCAATACTAAAATTACAAAAGAAATTTATTTGACTCCTTTTGCGTGAAAACTAAAAAAAATTTCTGATGAAATGAGTTTAGTAATTATAATTCTTTCTGAATATATTTATATGGAATTAAAAAAAGAAAATACTTTAAAAAAAACATTTTATATTTTAGTCTAAGCCTGAGAATCAAGTGTAATGAATTCAGGAATTCAGTCTCTTGTATCTGAAGTCAATGGAGAATCCCAGTACGTTGGATTTAAATTCACAAAAAATTATTATAAATATACTGTAAATCTATTTAACATAAAGGATGAATTTGTGTTTGATCTGTATAGAAAAACAAACTATTGATGAGTTTTATTGAAATTCAATTAAAATATTCTTTACTATCTAGACTGAAATAAAAGCGTTGTCCGAAATCATAAAATTAAGATGTCCATCTTAATAAACATATTTTGTTTATATTTTTTTCAAGAACATTTGTTTTCCATTTTCTTGTTAATTAGTGTTGCAAAGTGATAGTAAAAATTTTCCAGCTTTTTTCCCCATCAGTCTTTGATAGCGAGTTTGGCCGCGGTAGCCAAGTGGTCAAGGTATCGGAACATGGCAGGTATGCCATGAGGTCGAGCCTAGTACCACTAAAGACCCGCGGTGTAGGGAAACAAAGCACGTTAAATCTGTCGAGAGTTCAAACGTCCTCCCGTTGGGGTGGTAGTTAGGAGAGGGGGTGCCAACTCAGGTGCCGTCCTCGTCACTTGACCGTGGTTCAAAATGACGAGGTCCGTCACCAAAAGCCCTCGTGTAGCTGAACAGAGTGACGTTAATATTCACTCACTCACTGATAGCGAATTTTTTCTCTTTGTGAAGCTCCAATTACTCCTACATAAAAAAATTTAAGAATGAAATAAATTTGACATTTTTAATTAATATGACAATTGCCTAAAATTATTGCAAATTTTAATGCATCTTTCGCAACAGGCAATACATTTAAAAAAATTGAATTATTCTCAAATTATACATAATTCATTGACAAAAGAATGAAATAAACTATTTTTAAAATATGTTTAAATAATTAAAAAAGTTCGATTGTATTAATTTTAAAAATAAATTTTAGAAAATATATAGCACACTAATGCGTATTTCTGGCGGTAGTTTTTTTTTAAAAAAAAAGAAAGAAAGTTATAGAAATTTTTAGAAATATTCCCCAAATTTCAATCGGACAGATAGTTGCATTTTTAAGAATAGCATTAAAACTACGTTTGTACTTGTATAAATGAATTTTGAAAAACGGAATGCAAAGGATAAAACATTTGAATTTGATTCTTTTCTCCCTATAGGGTGAATGTGGTGTTGTGTGGCATTAGAAGAATGATATACCATCTTTCGTCATCGTCTTCCCATCAAAAAAATTTACAGAGTTAACATTTCCAATAATTAAATATTGATTAACATATTTTAAATTTGAAACAAGTCTGAAAAATGTAAATAAAATTATTCAAGAAAGTAGTTAATTTTAGAACTGCAATAGTAAATAAGATGATCAAGTGTATCCACTAAAAATTTGACATATTTTGATATTAAGGGGGGGGGGGACTAGGAAAAATTGAGTGATAAAAATATTCTTTCTTTCTTTTTTTTTTTAATAAGACATATCTTCAAAATAACCAAAACCTGCTTATAACAATTGACAATCCATGCGTAATTCAATTCAAGTGAGCTATTGAAGGAAAACGAACTAAAAGAAGGTAAAAAATTGTATTAATCTTTCACAGAAAAAGTTCCAAAATTTAAAAAAATGAAGAAAAGTATAAATTTTTTTCACTAAAATAAAATTTTTAGTAAAAAATCTTATTTTTTAAGTATTTTATTTGCAGATTTGTATAAATCAAATATTGATTTTTACCTTAAAAGTTATTATATGAAGTAATCAAAAATAGTTTTATTGTAAAAATATTATATAAAAAAATAATACAAATAAAGAATATATAAAATATACAGCATGTAATAAATAAAGAAGATAAGAGAAAAAACTTTAAAAAATTAAACTTTTTCAATACCATTTTCTCAAATTTCTATAATTTTTAATTTTACATTAAAGTAACAAAAATTACTAAATTTCAAAAAATATCAAGTGTCCCAAAAGAAAATTGGAATTTTTACTTTTAAAAGGAATTAAAAAAATAAGGAACTGTGTTTTTATGACGTAAGCTCAAAACTGACATTAAAAATGGACTCGATACACCTGACGTCATAATCACGTGATGATATACAAAACAAATAGCCACGTGTTTGATTCGACTGAGTATTTTGGCGGAATTTTCGTATTTACATCTACTATCAAAAACAAATGAAAGAAGTTGTTCCAAAAGAAATTTCGACTGAAATGTGTGTACTTTTTAATTATTTCATTTTCAATATTTTTTTTTGTTATCAAATACGCTGACGATTTTTAAAGTTTTAAAAAGAGTCTGAAATATTTTCTGAGCATTTCGAATTCGAAGAATTTTAATTTTGCAAACATACACAGATCAGGGTACCACTTCTGTGATCTATTCTGAATGCTCTGTATTTGTTAAGTATGTAGTTGATTACCTACGTTTTTTTTTCAATTCCTACTATTAGTTCACACTTTCTCAATATTTATTTATGTTGTTCAAATTTTCAATCGTTAGTAAAATACATTTTAAAGCGCTCGATTGAGCTAAAATTTTATATACATGATTATTTTAGTTGACAATACAGAATTTAATTAATAAAAATTAATTGATTAAAACTAATTATTCTAATAATTATAAATACATCCATGTTGGCATCATTTTTGGCGACATAGTGACCATTTTGGCGACTTGTGTCCAAAATTAAAAAGGTTTTTTCTCACATTTTAAAACATTCAGTTGAACTGAAATTTGAAACACATTTGTTTTGGATAGCAATGCAATACTTTAATGATAATTAATAAAAATTAATTGTCACTTAATGTTGTGATTCTTCATATGTATACACATATTTATATTAACTATAATTATTTGATAAAAAGTAACTAAAATAAAATTTTCTTACCTAAGAAGGAATTGACTTATTTTTTTTATAATACTTGTTTTTGTTATTTTAAGATTATTTTCGACAATTTTACAAGCACTACAGACAAAAATTTGAAACTGAACTGTCTTAATAAAGAAATTTGTTCTGTTAAATTTTATTGGAATAAAATCTCACTCTTAAATTTTGCCATCCATTTAGTAGCAATACAAAATACTTTTTAATTTATAGAAATATCATCATAACTTTGTTCATTTTATTTCCTAACTGTGTATATAATGTTAATATATATCTATGCATTTTCTATGTTGCAGTCATTTGAAATTTTATTGTACTGTATGTTGATAAATGTGTCGACTTCAAAGCATTTCAATTTTGCAGACACGAAAAAACAAACCAGGGTTCTACTTCTGGGACCTGTTCTGATTTTCTAACTGATGAATAAGTATGCAGTTGAACTCACCTACATTTTTTTTCTTTTTCTCTTTATATAACTATTTTCACTAATTTAACAAGCATGATAGATAAGATTTTGAAACTGAACTGGCTCAGCAAAGTCATTGTTTTGTAATTTTCAGAACAATACACTTACAAATACAAGTAAATTAATGAAGTTCATATGTACTTTAAAAAATATGCATCCATAAATGTATAATGCTGTATGGTGAAGAACATACAATATATTTTAATAATTTGTGAGATTCATATTCCACTATTTTTCCAGAAATCAGGGAATAAATCAGTTCGATACTGAAGAGCTAGATCATATAGAAATTGAGAAGCACGTATCTATCTATATTCTTAAAATACTGATTGCATTAACTTTTCCTAATATTAAAAAACAATTACGATATAAAAGAAAATTTCTAATTATCAATTTTACTATACTACAACTGACATTTCAAATTTCACGTTATTTTTATTTTACATTTTTATAAGCTTTAAATTCATGAGTAGTTACATATACATGCATAATTATGTAAAATTTTTTAAAAAAATTCTTTTAATACAGGGATAGCAAACGTTACATTCTGATTAAGTCCAGCACTTTCCATTCCTTCCTAGATAAACTTGCCTTTCACAAAACAGAATAGAAGCAGAAGAATATTGTACAGAAAAATAAATGCATTGCAAATAACATTAAGCGATTTGCATATGAAAACCTTAACAGAGGGTTTCATTGCAAGAGATTTTTTAGTGTATTCAATGTTTTAAATATTGAAAATACCTTAATGTCCCCCCAAAATAATATTTTGCAAGTGACTGATATGTTTTTGGTAAAATTAAGGACAGGTGTGTCCAACACACACACAATAGAACATATGTTTAGTTAATCTAAAATTTTACACATCTTCACAGTAGTTAACAGAGATACTTCAGTATTTAATTATCTACAAAATTAGGATGCAAAAATCTGATATGTAACCATACATGTTGTATCAAAAACAGGTATACATACATATAAATCAAAAACTTGTTGTTTTTAATAATTTTAGAATATTACAGGGAAAAAGAAACATTTTTGAGAACCATTCACTATAGAAATGGAAAAATATTTTAATTTACTACAGCTTCTTTAATGTTTATACTTGATGATTAATCAAGTACCATTTTTAAACATTAGAAGTCAAAATTATAATTTACCATTTGTAAAATTACATGTAAAAAAATTATGCAACATTTTGAAAGTCCTTACTCGCTGTGCTATTTTAGGTAAAAGATATGATTGATCGAGAATTGATTTCCAAATATAATAAATTAAGGAATTAAAAAATTTTAATTAAAATCTGTGTATAATAGAATATGTTTATGTCCATTTATGGAATAAAAATTCCTGCTCACTCTTACATGATCAAAATAAAAAAGTCATTTTTGAATTCATAATTCTTTTACAAAATAATAATAATAATAATTGTTATACATTTGTGTGGTATCTATTAGCACAACATTTGTTTTTCAGAGTTTGACTGTGGTATAAACCTATCACACACTTGTACAATTTTTTTTACTATGTATTACAAATAAGCATTTATAGGTATTTGCACAATTTGTAGAAGATTTATCATTATTGATTAGATTTGTGCTTTATATCGATTTATTTTTACATAAATATAAGTCTAAAAGACTCTTGAATATTGATATTATCCTGCTTATAAGTCCTGAATAAATTTTTCGCATTGAGTTACTTACAAATATTGACCAAGAAGAGTACTTGGATCAATTATATATTTTGAGAATTAGGATCATGAAACCAAATCTGGCTTTATGTATAGACATTTGATTCTGTGGGATGTTGTTGCATTATACAGCCAATAACTGGAGCTGTTCCTGCTTATGTTTGAACACAGTAATACTAATAACATAATTTTTTAAAGTTCTTGATGTGTTTTTGCTTGGCAAAATTATTTGGCAGTTTAATACATAAGTTCCTAATTTTGGAATGGTATGAGTACTGATTTAGCATTTCTTTGAAAAACTTTGAAGTAATTTAATATTTTGCTCAAGAATAATTTGGAAAACTGAAAAGTTTCTTGAAATTTAGGATTTTCCTTGTAAACTAATGATATAATTAGTTAATTTTCTTGCTTATAAGTAGTAGAAACTTATTTTGATTAGAATGGAACTCCGTTTATTCATGATAAACTTTGGTAACTTGTTGATGTTTAATAATGATTTTAATCTTTAATAATATAATTTGGTGGCAAGCTTCTCAATGGTATGGGCCACAAGAAAGTGTCAAAAAATTGTTTTTTAAATGTTTAGGGCATTGTGAGGCCTTAAAATAGTATGATTTATACCAATACATTGTGAAGTTTTTAAAAATATGTTATAAAATACTAATATTTAGCAATTTTAGTCTTAGTAATTATCACCTACAAATGTTTGAATTTTTTTTTATAAATTATTGTCTCCTTGGGAAAAAAATGAATTATATTAAAATATGGGGAAAATTTTAGAAATTGTTTGAAACATGCTAAATTATTTTCGTGAAAATTTTTACATATAGGAGCATACAAAATTTTTGTTAGCTAGTTTATTTTAGTAATTACAATTATTTAACATGCATCATTTATGAACATTTAATTTTAATATTACATGATTATAATACAAGTGAAGCATGTGAAAATTTTATTTTTTTAACAAAGAAATTCATTGCAATTTAAAAAATGCATTTTTCATATTCTATTGAAAGACTATCGGTGACATTACTTCATTATGTACTCATGTGAAAAAAATTTTCTAAGATGTATTCCAAAAGAGAATTTTTTTTGTCAGTTTCAATCTTTATTTGCATTAATATGGATACATAAAATTGAAACATTGTTATTGTATACTAATTTTTTAAACAACTGTTCCATAAAAATTCCAAAGACATAGTAAGATCTTTTGAAATATATGATGATTCTGCAATGAAATAACACATTAGCCAGCTTTGATTGTCTGGCTTTACTTAGTAATTATCATTTACAAAGGTTTGAAATTTCTTTTAGAAATTTCTCTTTAAACTGTCTTCAAAGTTTAAAAAAGAAAATACTCTTATACTATTAAGTTAAAGAAAGGAATCATATTAATACATAATTTTTAGAAATAATGATTAACTTTATTGAATTATTCTTTATTATAAATTATTTCTTATGAGTTATTGAATTGCATATAAATTATCCAATAGATGTAAACCAAACGAATATTTCCATACAATTTTTAAAATAAAACAATAATTAACATTAAAAACTTTGATATCCAAACAATAATACTAAAATGGATTTTCAAGAACAGCAAAAAGGAAACTTAATATAAATTTTAGAAAATAACAGTGAAATTCACAGGCTATTTTTTCATAATTACAAGAAGTTTATATATAAAAGAATACAATTAATGTCACAAATTTATTAATAAATACCTTTCCAAACGAATGTATGTATCCATCTGCTCTGAAACATGACACATTTTAGAATGTAAGTCGATCGGGGTTCCAGAATTGTATGCTCTCTAACAGCAAGACAATTCTTCAGGAGCAATGAAATTTTTTTATTTAAAAACAATATTTGAAATGCCAGAAACAGCAAATATAATTTGCTTAATAAATTCTGAAAGGTCTTCACATCCCTCAGACACAAGTATCAGTGTCTAGAAATACAAATAAGTAATCTATTCACTAGCAGTATCTCCTCCTATTCACACATAACAGCTGAAGTATTAACTAATCATTCTGGCTCAGTAGTCAAAACAATTCTTTGTTTTGGCGAGCCACTCCCTATTAACAGCTGCACGCATTTTTCTCGGAAAAATTCGCTTACAACATAATTTGTGACAGTAATAGATTTCTCCCAATTCCAAAAGCAATTTGTTCAATAGAGCGCTGTAGAATTATTTAAATCATAATGTGGCGGGCACTTATAAAAAATAATTACTAAGCCTATAAGTATACAAAAATTCGAAGCCAAAGGATGGAAGTATAAACTAAACTTAAATCTAATACTATAAACTAAAACCACATACATTTAGTCCCTTTTCTTAAACTAAAATAGTAGAAAATATATTAAAAATATTTAAAGTACTAAAAAGAATTTAAAGAATATAAAATAATAATGTTTACAAATTTGAAAGTTAGCGCGCAATCACAAGTGTCATACCATTAGCTGTTATTTGTTTACATGATAGCACGTTGTTATTCACGTGATGATGGCCACGATCGCAGCGCCATCTAGTGATGAATCGACCCCATTCATTTCTTTTTATGTATTCTCTTTAAAAAATGTAATTATATTTCGGACTATATTATCTTGCGGAAGAACCGAACTCCACCACTTATTTCTAGTTCTAAATTATTTCGTGTTGCGCTAACTCTGTGACGTGGCCAGAAGTAAGAAGATCTAACAGACGGCAGACACATTAGAATGATACTCGCGCTGCTTGGCGATTTTGGCGCATTTTGAAGCGTGAAAAAGCCCCTGTTTCTAAAGACACCCGCTTTATGGTAAAAATAGTCCATATATTATTATTCTAAATCTGTTATTTTTTTTATCTCAATCATTATCTTAATTTTAAAAGGAGATAATCCCTCATGTTTTTCGAAATATTTAAATACTTTACTGAGTTTACATAGAGCAGTAACAAAACAAAGTAGGAGAGTGTTGTGTTAATGTTAGGCGGGAAACGTGAAAAAATATATCCAGTGATCATGACGTCATATGAATTTAGTCCATTGCAAATCCTTCTTTTGCTTTCATCTCTCCTCCTTGAGGAAAATCCTCTCTTTAATGACTTCTAATGTTTGTTGTGACAGAGGGATTTTTGTTTGAGTAATATTAATATAGAGCAGTTAATTTCAAATGTGAGTTGATCGAAATTGTCTTATTATAATTATAATTACCGAAAAAACTTTGAAAATGAGATATGCTCAATTAGTAATAGGGCCTGCAGGTTCAGGCAAGGTAAGATGTGAATTGATTTTTTTGTGTGCATGCATTTTGGAATTTCATAATTTAGAGTAAGGATCTCCAACCCGTAGTTCAGAGAAAATTCTGGATCTTATTTGCACTTTTATTGTTTAATTCAAATTTTACTGATTTTACAATCTTTAATCTTTACATTTAATAATCAAAAGTGTAGTATAGGGGGGGGGCTTTCAATTTGGGGATTTTTATATAGATATTATGATGAGATAACGAATTCATTCTAGCTTCCGGACACCTATCGCTAAGTGAAGTAGCGTGACGATTGGTTTTGGTCGCCAAAAGTAATTGACATCGCTAAGGGCCCCCTATACCAAGGGCGGCTCTAGGGCCGGACAAACCGGACCCATGTCCGGAGCGGCATTTGGACGAAAATTTGTATGAAAATACTGCGTGGCGATATGACTTTAAAAGTATATGAGCATCCGACCTCGAGATACAAGTAGATATGCTTCTCTAGACAAGATTTTCACTACCCTGATATAAAAGGGAAAATGATGATTATTTTCTTTTGTTCATTGTATTACCACATTAAAGGTGACAAATATGCACAAAACAGAATATTTTGTTTGAATGTGGACCTTTTGTATTTACCTCTTATTAAGGGCGTTCTCTTTAAGTAACACTGAAAAAAGTTTTAAAGATAAGATAGAATGTGAGAAATAAAGATACTGTATTTATGCAAATCTAAGCCACTATCGATTCTAAGCCACACTCCTAATTCTCAATACAGTTTTCTGAAAAATAGCGTAAAATGGTTTATCAAGAAACAAGATATTTAAGAATTATTTTTAAAAAAGCAAATACAAACTAATAAATGAGTAATTTTCATTGATTTTACCAATATTAAAATTTTTTTAATGCATACTGCAAACGCTCTAGCCCCGTCAGCATTATGTTCAATCCCCCCCCCCCATCGAACGAATTTTTCTGCTTTTGATTCTAACTTCATCCAATTTTGAATAGCTTTAACATTGTAAAAAGTGTAGCTTAGATTCGAGTAAATTCAGTGTTCTTCTTTTGTAAAATTTTAGGATTTCAAAGACAAGCTTCCTGTGTGTGTTTCTCTTTAAATAAATCAAATTTAGTGCTGGCTAAAGAAGTCAATGTAACTTAGTAGATCAAAGAAACAAAGGAAAAAGAAG
>BMAO01038778.1:0-20287 GCA_019973975.1 Trichonephila clavata | reverse complement strand
ATAAGAAATTTAAAAAGGCACTAGCAAACCTCTAAAATCCTTTGTTCTAAATTGCCTTAGTTTGTTCTATAAATAAATGTTAAAATTTTGATATGTTAATTCAAGATAAATATATTTATATCGATGATTGATCAATTTCCTGTTAAGTCAAGTAATACAAATAAAATATCAATTTTATCCCTCTTTCAGGAATCCTATCTAAGAGTCATGATGTTTCAGTAGTTAAGAAATCTAAATTAATTATACGTGAATAATTCAGGATTTATTTTCCACACATTTATCTGGAGCAGAAATGAATTTTCTTGAACTATATTCACTAACTTACGCACTATCAACAATTTTTGTAAATCTTTATTTTTTCGAAAAACTATTAATAAAAAAAAAGAGAAAAGCAATGAGAAATGTGAAACAAAATACCATACTGCAAGTATATATTCACTTCCAAATTATATCTCTTAACTATTATATCGAAAAAACTTTGTATGAGTTAATCTTTGTGTATAATAAATTAGCTGTGAATAAATTTAATGGAGGAAAATTCAAAGTATTGATTTTGTAAGAAACAAAAATTTTAACTAAAGTTGTTTATTTCTAAAAATATGAGAGATTATCTCCTTTAATAATTAAGATAATGATAAAGATAAAACAAATAATACATTTAGAATAGTAAGAGATATAAAATTTCTAGATTAGATCCAGTCTTACTATATGTTGACTAGAAATTCTTACTGATTATACTAAAATATGAGCTGGCAACCCCCTTTCCTAACTGCCACACCACATCATCGGGAAGACATTGAGCCTCTACGGATTCAATGTACATCGGCCTGCTCTGCATGGTGGGTCCCTTGTGGCACCAGGACTCGAACCCGAGACATTCCAGCCTCGAGTTCGTGACCATAACTACAAGGTTACCGCAATCACTATAAGGAATTAACCACAAAAGTATTTAAATTTTTAAAAATCAAAATTTAAAACATATGTAAAAAACTCAGACGATGTAGAATTTCCAAACATTTAATTAAACATAGTATTTTGTATGTAGAAGCATAAAATAAACAGTAAAATAAATAAATAAAACTGAATCATTAAAAAAACTTTATATAAAGTTTGTTAACATATTTTTGTAATAATTATGTTTCGCATAAAAAAAGTGTTTGATGACTTAATAAACAAGTTTTAAATATTTTTTTATCAAGATACTCGAATGAATAATTTCATCAAGAAACTCTGCAAAATAAAACATAGGATTTAGCACAAAAAAAAAGGTCAAATTTAAAGATGAACACAAAGAATTTTTTCTTCTTTGAATACGCAAAGAAATTTAGGAGTCTTCAAATAATATAAATTTGATTATTATACGTTTAGAAAGAAAATGTCCTCTTATAAATTTAAAGTATCACTTCTAAATTTCTTTAAATAATTAAGCATTATATCCTCGTAGAATTTAGATATTTAATGCACAGAGCCAATTCTTGAATTACATTTACACGATTAATTGCTTTCAAGTGCTAAAAAATAGTTCAGCTGATCGAATCAATTAGACGGTAAAGAATACAATGATTGTTAATTAAATCAATACGAAAAAATTAAAAGTTAATTTATTGTTTTCGTGGCATATAAAAAATATTCAACAAAAAAATTTCTGTTTTTTGTGACCTGTGAATTTTTTTTCGCAAAAGATATGTTTCTATATAGTTGACTGAATAATATTAAATATTTGAATTTGTGTGTAATAATCTACAAGATAATGTTTTATATTAATGATTTCTGTACAACATACTCTATATTTTACAGAATTTTAATGTTGAAGGTAAAAGTTACACAGTATTATGACAAATAAAAAATATATTAATTTCATAAATTTTTCTCATTTTTGCATCCTATCTACAAAATTCAATGATACTTTAGTACGTAGATGTTACATATGACACAATCGAATATGGTATGCTATAAATTATACCATGTATGATAATCTAAAATAAAAAGTTTACCAATAAGTTCAGTGCTTCTCAAATTTTAAATATTGACGACCCAATATTCAATCATAATTTTCATCGCCCCCCCCATACAATAACATTGTATTGAAAGCAATAATAATGTACTTTGACGCTGAAATTACAATACGACTTTAATTATAAATAACACAAATTATCAAGATATATTAAATTTTGTATATAGCAAGCTCAAGGAAGTCGGTAGTAATTATTAAACTTGTTCTTAATTTAATATAGATAAATTTATTATCAAATGTATTGTACTGTACAATTTATAAGTATATTATAACAGTGTACATGGATATTTGATTAATTTTTATATCAGAATTTTTTTTCCTTTGCTTTTTTTCAATAAATTAATATATAGATACATTCTTAATTAATCTTTTATTTCCGACATGCTCGCACCCTCCTTGTAGGGTTATCCCACCCCACTGGAGAGGCGCGCCCCACAGTTTGAAAAGCACTGAATTAATTTATATTTTTTGATACTTTTTTTTACTGATTTTGTTTTAAGTTCTGAAATTAAGAAAATGGTATTAATCATATTTTTATTGGTTATGATCTTTAAACAAATCAAAAAATTAATGCTATCATTTTTTAAAAATTGACTATGACCTCTGAAAAAATCTAAGTCGTGTTGATTAAAACATTCATTCTTGTTTTGCAAGGAGAAAAGTGTTTAACCAGAACATATTCTTTTTTTCAACATTCATTTTAAAATTTTGCAATTGGCATAATATATTCAACCTTCAGACATAATATGATATTTTTATAATCATTTTCCAAGTTTTTGAGATTACATGTTTTTAAATGTTTATCAACTTTTATTAGAAAACAGTGGATTAAGAGCACATAAATTGTGTTATTTCATCATTGTCTCAATTCTATTTTAATTTTTACGTGGATATTTAAACTATGTCAATTATAACTTTTGCTATAATTGTAGTTTCATATGGTTCAAATATTGAAATATAAATTGTACAAAATGGAAAACACTCATTTTCAATGAAAAGAATTTTTACATCTTATGTCCTGTTTAGAAAAAAAAAATCATTTAATTATTTTACACATATGTATGTAAAGTTGTAAAAGTAATTAAAAGGAATAATATCAAGGAGGATTCAAAAAGACATTAGTTAATTCTAGAGTTTTTATTTTGATTAGTTTCATAAAAAAATACTAAATTTTGAAATCTTAATTTAAGATTAATATGTTTATATCCCTAATGAACTCTTGATTGATGAATTTCCTGTTCATTCAAAGTGGTGCAGCAAAGATATTAATTTACAGTCACCCCTTTCCAGCAATCCTAGAAACCGTGATGTTTTGGTAGTTGAAAATTCTAGCTTTATTATACGTGGATAATCCGAGATTTATTTTCAACACATTTATTATCTTGAGTGAATAAATATTAGTATTACGCTATTCAGCTACTCGAGGGTTTTTGGACCTCGTAATTTTGAACCACGGTCAAGTGACGAGGACAACACCTGAGCTGGCAACCCCTCTCCTAACTTCTACACCACACCAACGAGAGAACGTTTAAGCATCGATAGATTTTTTATGCATTGCCCCCTTACAATGCGGGTCTTCAGTGGTATTGGGCTCGAACTCATGACACACCGACCACGAGTCCGTTAACTTGACCACTAGGTTACCGCGGCCACTTTTATTATCAGGAGCAGAAATGAATTTTCTTATACTATTCAGGAACTCATGCAATATCAACAGCTTTTTGTAAATCGCTATTTTTTTCGAAAATCTGTAGTTAAAAAAAAGAGAAATATAATGAAAATTATGAAATGTATAAGATATTGTACTGTATATAAGTATATATTCCCTTCCAAACTGTAATAAAACCCTTATAACTATTATATCTAAAAAAAAACCCAATATAAAATAATCTATGATTTTAAAAAATAAATC
This sequence comes from Trichonephila clavata, assembly GCA_019973975.1. NCBI lineage: Eukaryota > Metazoa > Arthropoda > Arachnida > Araneae > Nephilidae > Trichonephila > Trichonephila clavata. The sequence continues at coordinate 16,361 of BMAO01038778.1, read as the reverse complement.
ATCTCTGAATATATATAAAGGAAGAAAATTTTTTCAGAAAAGCATTCGATTATTTCGAAAAATCTGAGTGATTATCTCTTTAAAAATTAATTTAATGATGAGATAAAACAAATAATAGATATTTAGGATAGTAAGATATTTGAGATTTCTGGATTAGTTTGACTAGACAATCTGCACTGATTGTACTAAAATGTGTGTTTTTTCATAATTATAAATAATTATTTTCCTTTGTTCTGGCAAAAAATTAAAACTATGTTTCATTTGATACTTATGTCTCGTATTTATAAAAATAATGAAATGTATAGCTTCGAATTTAAATAATAACTCTTTGCTTTGAAAAGAAAAAACTTGAAATTTAACTTAGTTGTCATGTACATAAAGTTTTTTTTTTAATCTCATTTTGAGATAAAAAAGTTTAAAATGTGAATTCGAGAAATCGTTTAACCTACCCATTAAATTACACTGGTAATATTTTCAGAAAACATCAACACTGAAATGAAAACCCGAATGTCAGGAATACAATGTATTACTACGCGGAGTTTTCTCTGAGGAGAATCGTATCGCATATGGTTACTACAAACCGGTTCCTCTCAAGGATACGCCTTGGCGATCGATCTTCGGCTAGAAAAGAGAATCTGGCGGTAGAAAATCCAGCCCACGTTAATGAAGATTTCCCCAAAATTGCTAGAGCCGGCCCTGCTCCAGGCAGTTGGCAGCGCGTTGGTCTACTGCTACAGGTGTACTAATGTCGGCTTCGTCAATTCGTCGGCGTCTGCTGAACCGTGGATTGTGTGCAAGTGTGCCTTTATGCAGGATCCCCTTCACGGTAAACCATCGACGGTGGCTTCTGCTATGGGCTCACGAGCATAGAGTCCGGCAAGCAGTTAGGCACCAAGTTGTCTTTTCAGATGAATCACACTTCAGTTTGTGGGACCATGATGGCCACATGTTCGAGACTTCTGTTCAGACCAACATATGCAACTTATTCCTTGACCTGTTTGTTCACCGGATTTTCACCTATTGAGCACGTGTAGGATTTGGTTGGTGAGCGTCTCGCTCGTGATCCGCGTCCTGCAGCTTCAAAAGACAAACTTTTGCAGCGCATATAAGCAATATGGAATCCTCTTCCACAAGCAGACATTCAAAATCTGTTTGACTCCATGCCACGTCGTATAGAAGTACTTATTTCAGCGCGTGGTGGCTACACGAAATACTGATTTCGGACACTTAATATTGATTTTTTGCTTTGAAAATTTCGTCATTTAATTTTACTAATTCAAGTAGTTTGTGCATTAAATTTCATTTAATTCTGATGATTCCTTCATTGTGTTGTATTTCTTACAAACAGCAGTATATTTTCTCTTGCGCTTCTTTTCTCTCATTCACTCGCTACAGTTGAGTGAATGTGGACTGCATGACAGTAATATTTAAATACAAAAAATAAAACTTCACGGAAAAAAGTGTGCATAAAATTTTTACTTGAGGGGAAAAAATCGCGTCTAAAACATTTTCAATTCAAAACTATGCTAGCATCGCTGACTCGAGCACGATTTCCGACTAGAATCGAAAAAACTCGACTGTACATAACGCACCCGAACCTGAAGCTTATTTTAAATTCACTCTACATACAGTAAAATGCTCCTAAAGAAGTTATCACTTCAAAAACAAAATGTACAACTACATAGAGAAAAATTCCGAGTGGATCATCTCGCACATAATTACTACAAACCGGCTCCTGTTCAGGATAGCCTTTGGTGATCAACAGGTGTCGTCCTCGTCACTTGACCGAGGTTTAAAATAAAGAGGTCCACGTCACCAATAGGCTTCGTGTTGCTTTATTCTTGGCGCTCAACTTTTAACTAGAAGAAGGGATTTAACAATAGAAAATTTTCAATCTACTTAAATATATATAAAGTCCTTATGTGTTTATAAAGAAATCATTTATATATTCAATCCGAAGAGAAATAATTGTATAAATTTTTTTTCAAGTCACATGTTGTACTTCTTAATGAGGAAAATATAAAAATTTCGGATTAACATATCTTTAGACATTCGCGGCACTAGTAAATATGTTGTATAAAAGTATATTTCTCCTCATTAAATCACCACAATAGAAATTATGATCATGAGCAATGGAAAATAATGATTTATTTGTATAGTATATACTTAACCGTAATTTAATGAAAAGTATTTTCCAATTTTATATATTTTACAGAAAGTGAATGTAAAAGATCCGTTTTTAAAAAAGGAAAGAAGGCAGCTCTTAGTAATAGAAAATATTCGCTTTATATAGACTTAGAAGAGAAACTGTTAAATGTGTTTACTCTAGTTTCATTTGCTGATTCACTTTCAATTAACATATGATTTAAAAATTTTCTATAACATTGACATATAGAGGGTTTTAAATAAATTTTAATTTTGGCTATTAATTGTTCAACACTTTTACGCCATTTTTTTTACAGTGTAATCTTGAGAAACCTGGCATTAGTTCGATTCTCATAATTACGGGAGAGATTGGTACCCCCGGAGAAAAAAAGTTCGCTCGTACTCTGTAAGATTTTCGTTAGCAATAAAACATAAATCCCTTTCATTTTAGTGAATATTTTGCACAGAATTATTTTTATATGAGAATTTAATCGTTGTATCTTATATATGATATATATTGTATTTACCGGACCGTGCAGCAAGAACAAATTAGCGAAGTGCTGTATTAAGTGTTAAAAAGATACTTGGGCGGATGTCGACATTAAGTTTTACAACATTGGTAAATTTTTTATGTCTTTCTTTAATTAAATTGTTTAATTTGAATCTTGTTTGCAATATATTGAAATTTTGGATCCTGAATAAGGGAGTTTGTTTCAATCATTGTAATAACCCTAAATGTGCAAAGGAATCTCCTTAAAAAAAATTTTTTTTTATTGCATGCATAATTATTTAATAATTTAACATATTTGCAAGCGAGTTTGTAAATAAAAATAAAATTAATGCAATTTGTTTTGGAAGAAATCTGTGTGGGAGTCTGAAAACTTCCAATGCATGTGTATTTAATAGTAGGACTAAGTATAAATCAAGGTCGTAAAATTTTATTAGAAAATTGTATTTTTTAAAGAAAATACTTTAAAAAATGCGTACTTTTTCATTTTTTAAAATTTTGCCGGAATATCTCTTTATTAAATTAATGTCATTTGTTTTTATATTAATATTATATTCTTTAGTATGTCATGCCATTCTCATGAAATGAATAAGTTTATATGATAATAATCACTTTTCGATGAAGTTGTAATAATATGTGGTGATAGAATTTGAAGTTTTCTATAGTTTCAATTGATTTGTTTATAATGTGTTATTGCATAATCAATCTATTTAAAAGCATGGAAAGTTAAAATAACATCTTCCATTATTTTTCTTGTATAAATCAAGCGAAATACTTATTTTAAAGTTGTTTTTTCAAAACTCTTATGATTTTAGAAGATTTAATAAGTAAGTTTGTTGATTCAGTATGCACATGTAACCGAAAAAATTGAACATCTTTAGTGCATTTGTTTCATAATCTTATTCTAGTTGCAGTACTTAAGAAAGTTATCTAGAAAATTGCAAAATAATAAGGGCAATTCGTTTCTCTCCATGCAACTGAAAGAAATTTGTATTCGAATTATGATGGAATTTCTCAGCATTTTTTGAAACGGTGTTAATGATACATTATAGATTTATATTACTGTAGTAATATTTTAAACTATAATTTGTGTAAAATTAACTATACCTTTCTCCTTTCCTCAAGTTCTTCTAAAGAAAGCTTTTAATTCTTGAATATCGAAGATGTATCCAAAATCTAATTTATTTTTGCTTGAAAGTAAACAAATATAATTGGCTCATAGTTTTTTTGTTTAAGTTTAGTAATGATGTATTTTTATATTTATCAAAGAATCATTTTCAAATAAATTTGTTTGGAAAAATAAGTAAATATTTTAAATCATATTTTTTGTTTTTCAAATCTATGTTTCTTTGAAATGGGTTGCAAGCAAAACAAATTGGTAAAAATGTAGAATACAGTGCAGATTGAAAAGGAAAAAAAAATGTCAATCTCTAAAATAGGTTTCCTAACTATTGATAATCACCCAAAATCAGCAATATCAAGAACATTTTAATGTAAAATTCTAATTTTAAGCTCTGTGAAAATATATCACTTAAGCAAGTTCAACATTGATAAATGGCTGTGTTGGTAGAGTATAATCATGATCTTGTGGCTGTTGTTGTCTGATTGTTAGTTCAAGTCCTAGTATAACTGAAGACCTGTTGTATAGAGGGTTGATACTTGTTAATCAGTTGACTCACAAAAGTGCCTACATTGGCTTTAGTTTGAATTTTAAATTTTTCCAAAGGTTGATGAATATTTTTGTAAGAGATAAAACAAATGTAAAGCAGCTTATTCACTGTGCTTTTATCCTCATAAATGCCGTAAGCTAAACTATTTGCTCCATGTAATGTGGAATTCTTGAGTTAAGTGCCCTTCCTGATGCTTCACATGATAGACTTCAGAGTTTCACCTACACAAATCTCGCCAGGCAGGCTTTATTGGTAACAATACATAATATACACATTAAAAAATATTGATAAAAATTAGTTCTCATTGGTTTTTCATCCATTTTTGAATGTATTAGGAAAAAGAAAGATCAGGACATTTGTTTTAAAAATGTGGTAAAAGGTTATCAACAAGAATATTCAGTTTGGTGTTGGTTGTATCAATTTTGACAACTTTCTTATCTGCACCTGCAAAACAGAAAAGTACTGTCATTTATGTGTATATTTCATCATTATTAAAATTTGCATCATGTTGTTAATATGTTCTGTTTTATTTCTGTTTGTATCTTCTCTTATAGTTTTCCTATTACTCATATCACTAAAAACAGAAATTCAATTTTCATCATTGAGCAAAAATAAAAAACAGGGTATTGAATTCTTTAATAAACTATTTAGCTAGAATCAAATAACATAATTCGGTATTTACATACTATTGCAACAATGCAAACTTTCAAAACAACTTGGCAAATTGGCGGCCCTGATTTTGCTTGTGTCAAATGCACTGAATATGCTCAATTTCATGTCATCAATGTGATTGCGATAATACATAAGTACCCATAATTCTTTTTAAAACTCCCCTCTTTTAATATTTGTTGGTTTAAAATTACAAATGACAATCATGAACAGAGAATATGTATCTTATGTAAATATCATCTATTTCAGTTTATTAGTTACTGAAATAAACTGTTTTCCTGAATAAAATTATTAAACAATAAAATTGTCAAGTTTGATATGTACTCTATCACAGCTGCCAAAATTTATTTAGCTGGAATTTTTTTGATTAGAAAATTCATAATTTGCAAGAAACACTTTTTTTCAGATACAATAAAGGTTTCTGTGAATGCATAAGCAACTTCGATGAAATTAACATACATGCACAAAAAAGTGACCTTTGAAAAGTATAAGGGCAAATTCATTTCTGAAAAGCAATAAAGAAACAGAGCTTGACTAGCTTAAAAATCTGCAAACACAATTCAAATAAATTGAGATTCCTTTAAATAGGAATTGCAACCACAACATACTATTTGTCATATTAAGATAAATTACTATCAAAGTAACTGCTATTCTACTAGAAATTTCATGCAAATATTATTGAATACATTTGTGTAAGAATAGTAGCTGTATCTATTGTTAAAATACTGGAATAACATAATTTTTTCCTGGGTGTTGATTATGGTGGGCACTGGCAATAAATTGCCAAATATTGTTCCCAGCAGCATATGAAATATTGCCCACTGTAACCATTTCTCATCTTTCCCCGTGTGCTTCTCAATAGAAATTCTACAAAATTAATATAAACTAACTGTGCAAGTATCTTATATTGAATATTTTGTGTGTTGTCGCCAAAATAGTTCATGTGGCAAGATTTGTGCCAGATAAACTGAACAATGTCTAATTCCTTTAGGGTATGCTGAGTAATGCTACGACTTAAAATGTACTGTTTTTTTTCCTTTCTTTTTCATTTCTATTTATTACAATTTTTTATTGTTATTAACACAGTAAAAAATTATAATAAATAGAAAAACTTTAGTTAAAATGTCTAGACCTAGAGTTCAGTTAAATATATATATATACTAGCTGATCCGGCAAACATTGTTTTGCCATATAAATTATTTCTAGTGAATATTTTGGTAGTCAAATAAAAAATAACTAACTCATTTTAAGTTTGTGAGGATGTGGTATGACTGAAAGAGGAATGAAAAGCTGTGAACGATGACAGCCTATAAAAGTAACAAAACACCAAACATTCAGTTTTTGAATTCTTTGTACTTTTATTATTTTAACTAATACATTTCAAATTACATCCCTATCACAAATTATGACAATTAAAAATAACTTTATCAGTTTCTTAGTGCAATGGAGTATACAGTATTTTTAGTGAGTCCATCTTTGACCTACACAAACAAACTGGAGGGTTTACCCATGCGAGAACATGCCACGTATAAATGGTCCTTGTGATAAACACGGTGTGCCCTAATCTAAGCGATAAACAGACTTCGTTTGGCCATGTGACTTATTGATTGTCATTGCGAATGCCAATCTAATTGGAAATTGAATCCGTTGTAATTCAATTTGCACATCTGTGGGAATAATAGGGAATCGTGGTTGTAATGCATCTTATTCTCGGAACTTGCCATTCAAAATGCTAGCTTCAACAATGTTTTCAATCAATTTTTACATGACTAATCATGTGCCATTGTACAGATGTGAAGGGTTCAAATTACGAAGCAAAATAACCGGAGATTGAACCTTCAGTTGTAAATGGTGCGGTGGCATACCTGGCAGATCCAATGAGCTCAAAAACTCTGCTAGATAATTTGCAGCTTCATTGGTATCGCAAACTGCATCGATAGATTTGTATGACATCAAGTCTCCAGGCAACAACTGTTTCCTACTGAATATACGCACAAAATTTCATAAGAATCGGTCTAGTCGTTTCGGAGGAGTTTGGTTACAAACACTGTGGCAAAAGAATTTTACATATTAGATAAAGGACAAATTAACAGATAACTGTCATTAAATAATGTTATTGAATACTGACTATCGGAACAAAAGGTTAATTTTTAATAGAATAAAAGCAAATCTGAAGATTAAAAATATTCCATTTGGATTACATTAAAACCTTTAATTTTGATCAGGAATATATGATGAAAGATCCTTAGAAGAGAAAGTTTATAAACTTCTATACCTTGTGCCATTTGATAAAGGTATTTAGATAGTTATATTAATGAATTTTACTTTGTAAATTAAATAAGAGCTTCTATTAATAAGTGAAGCATTTAAAATAATGGGCAGACTTTTAAAATGCAATAAATGCATTTTAAAAGTAGTGTTGACAGACATCAAAGTTAGGTGCTAGTTTGATATCACGCCAAGATGGGCGATAAAATTACAGTATGGTTACCTTGATATTTTTATAGTCTGGGGATGTGGTTGCCATGGAGATAACGTATATTAGAAATAATTTTTTTAAAATTTTGTTCCCGTGGTAATCCTATTAATTTCAGACAATTTTAATTCGATTTCTTTTACAATTTAAACATTTTCATTGCAATTCCGAATCAAACTATCATTTCAGTCTTCTGTTTTATTTAATGCTATTTTCGAATATCGTTATTTCTAATATCATTAGGAAGTACTAGGATATTTTTTTAAAAAAAGAATGAGTGTTGTATTTTTAATAGCTATAAATTGTTTATTTTTTCACTTTATTTTACTTTTTAAAAATGTTTTTTTGCACTTTCCTTGTTCGATAAAATGCGTTGAAGAATCTTGCAATTTCTGGAACATAGCAAGTTTTCAGTACTTTTTAATTGCTATTCATTATCAATTTTAATATAAATTTTTTTATTAATAATATAGAAATACAATTATCATGTGTAACAATCGTATAATATTCGTTATTTTTAATAATTATTTTATAAATATTATTACATGTGTTAATTATTTCTAAATATTATGTTATTTATTATTATGTTATTTCTTTATTGTTGTTTTGTTATTTATTTGTAATGTTAAATGAGTATTCTTATGTATGTACAATTCTTAATTTTTTTACGATACAATGATTATTATTTTATAAAATAATTATTATTAAATTATACTATATGAATAATTTTTACTGTACAATATTATATGAATATTATATATAATAATTACTATAAAATTATATTATAACATTATTGTATACTGCATATTACTATTAGTAAATATGATTTTTTTGATAAAATTGATATTCATTATTTATTGATCTTGGTTAGTTTCAATCTCTTCCAATATTCTTTATTTGAAATAGATTTTAATGTGTTTCAAAATAGTTCTTTAAAATTATTTTCCTGACGAGTCTTACCGCTAGGCTGCCATCTTGGATTTCATTCCAAGGACATGCGCTGCTTGGCGTGATTCTTTATTGCGCCAAGCAGCGTTTGGCGCTTTGCCCCATGATATCAAACTAGTTCCATTTCTTCTAATATAATGTTCATTGATCAATGTGACACCTTAAAAAATTTGACATCTTTCTCTGTTCTTGGCAAAACCCAAATTTTCATTAGTTTTTTTATCCATTTTTGACATTTTAGGGAAAAGATAATATTGAGAAAAGAAAAGGCAGTGGCTTGTTTTGAGTATGTGGCGGTAAAAGGTTACCAGCAGGAATATTCAGTTTGGTGTCAGTTGTATCATTTTTGGTGACTAGATCGCTTGCAATGTCAAAATGTTAAAAAGTACCCAATTTTTAAATACATCAAAAAATATTTTTTTTGATATTGAAAATATATTAAAATATCATTGTGTTTTAAGATCTATATAAAAACACTATCAATTAAAAGCCCTTTCAGAATAAAAGTTGGTTTTTTTATGCTAGATAAAAGTTTAAACATCTTTAATTATGCATGTGTATTATTAATGGATGGAAGTGTTTTTTAATGGGATTATTAACAGAAAATGCTTGTTATGTATTCTGTGTATTAAAATACAAAGAGTTGACTGTATTTTAAATTATTACTGTTTATCTTATAGGCCAGTGATGGTGAACCTATGACCCGCGGGTCAGACACTGACCCACGCAAGCTTTTTAACTGACCCACTATCACTAGCCAACCACTTGTTTTTTACGTGGGTTTATTTAAATTTTCTAATTTGTGTAGATTATTTATAATTTATTTGTATTTTTTCAAGCACTGCATTGACACAAAAGCATTTTAAATGCTGTCTATAACCTTCAGTATTATCATTGCAGTTCCAAAGTTACGTAAATGACAACAAATGTATGTAAAAATATGTAGTATTTAAAATAAAACAAGAGAGTGATTGCAAAATATCAAATAAAATGTATAATTGTACTCACAATTTTTTTTTTAAAAAAAATATCGACAAACCAAAGCAAATAACCATATTAAACACACTTTCTTCGGATAAAATGCCCTTTTGTAAGGTTATGTTCGTAGAAAGAGACTTTCATAGCACTTGTATCATCCCCTCTCTGTTTCACCTTGTAAGGCGCTGATGGGCCCCATGCGCATGTCATGTTATTCTCGATACTAGCAATTTTTGGCTCGCAGTTTAAGGCGCGCCTGTAGCAGTCAGTACCAGTGTTAAACTTAGTGGCATCCATTTCAAACGCATTTAAAATTAATGTGTATTGATGTATGTATATTAGGTATGTTAATACAAAATTTCTTCTCAAGTTATTGTATTATAAATATAAATATTCTTAACTGTAGCCCTGTACTATGACAGCTTATTAAAAACAAGCCATGGAAGTTCCAGGCCATATCAAGCTGAATGGTCTGATAAATATGTTGTGATTGAAAGGAATAAAATAGTTATATGTGTAATTTGCAATGAAAAAGTAAATTCACATATATACATACGTGGAGTGACAGGAGGAAAAAAACAAGACTGGTCCAGTTAATCATTGTACACTTACAGAATCAGTTCTCCATGATATTATCACCTTCAAAGTAGTTCACCTCAATATTCACACACTTCTGCATTCGGTGCTACCATTGCTGGTAACAGTTCTGTAACATGGTTTTTGGAAGACCCTTCAGGAAATTCTCCATTTTTGCCTGAACCTTTCAAACTGAGGTAAAATGGGTTCTTTTTAAGCAATATTTAATTGTAGGAAATAAAAAAAAGTCGCATGGGGCCAAATCAGGTGAATGAAGAGGATGCCCAATCGTAATAATGTTTTTGCTGGTCAGAAACTGCTTGACAGATAGGGCTGTGTGAGCGAGTGATTTGTCTTGGTGATTCATCACTCCCTAATTCTGGCCTTTTTTTCCAAGAAGTCTTTTAAGTATGTCAGTGTAGTAGTGTTGATTAACAGCATGACTACTGTTGTGAGTGGGGACTCACTCATATTACGAATTTTGGCAACGTCTTGGTCTGTAACTGCTGACCTTGGCCACCCAGCAGGTTCATTATCATCCACACTGACCCATCCCCCCTGAAAATCGCGTATGCCATTCAAACACTTGCATGCGTCAAAGTTTCATCTTCATAAGCCTCAGTTAATATTTGAAATGTTATCGTTGATAATTTCTGAAGTTTCTCAAGAAACTTGATGTTTTGATTCGACATTTTTCCGGCAGAATGCAATTGCACGTGTTCACTTAATGACACAGTACTCCTAACTGGCGTGATCGATTAAGGCAAAACTGGCGACATGAATAGAGAAGGAGCCTTGGGATGAGTCACCAAAACAGTTGTTGAAAACTCCACTCTTTTATCAAGCTACACACTTAGTCTCATTTTTGTGTGTGTTACACCTTGTATAATGTATAAAGACATTTTGAAACGTTGCATTTCAATCTCAGCACATCAACAGATGAAGAAAGAAATTTACAAAAGAAAAAGGAAAGTTTTTCTCAAAGAAGTGTTTAAAAAAAAATTTGGGCTGCAGAAAATAACATTTCAGCTGTGCTAGTTTCCAAGTTGCCCATTGCATTGCTCGCCACGAGAAACCTTTTTCAGAAAGAGAATTTGTAAAAAAATCGTTTTCAGAATGTAGTTCTACATTGTTTGTTGATTTTAAAGGAAAAGGCTTGATTATAAAGCGTATAAATGAGTTAGCTATAAGTCGCAATATAATTAAAGATCGAATAATAGAATAAGAAAAAAATATTTCTTCGCTAATACATAATTACTTAAATTATGCAGAAATGTATTCAATTGCTTTAGATGAGAGTAATGATGTAAATGGTTATCTACAATTAGAGAGAGAGCAATTTTTGCTCGGTATAAGTATGCAAATATATAGTGAATGAAGAGTTAATAAAACTAATGCCATTGAAAGGGAAGTGTACCGGTGCTTGATATTTTTAAAGAATTTGATATGGCACTTAAAAAAATGGATATTGACCTTCAGAAAATAGTTTCTGTTACAACAGACCGTGCACCTAGTATGAAAAACATCTATTGAAAAACATTGGATTTATTCAGTATCTTAAGCAAAATATTTCACATTCTCTGATTGAATTCATTGTAAAGTACACCAGCATGTTTTATGTGCGAAGCATGGTTTAAAAATATTTTCCAGTGTAATGTCAGTTGTAATAAAAATAATCAACTTTATAAATGGCAATTAGCACAATTCTTAGAGGAAATAGAATGCTAATATTCAGGGAATTTCACATACAACAATGTGCGATGGCTTAGTTTCGGTCAAGTCCTTAATCGCTTTGTAACGTTATTAAAAGTATTTAAGCTTGTTTTAATTGAAAAAGAGAATAGTTTCGATGAATTACCCAATATACATTGGTTAAATGATTTAATGTTTTTATGCACTAGCATTTTAATGAACTGAATAAAAACTTCAAGAGCATGGACTAATATTTTTAATGATATTTGAAAACATTAAAATATTTATGACGGAGAGAGAGAACTTTACATCTTTACTAAGGATTTGGAAATGAAAATCACAAAGTATTTTCCTCAGTTACAAAAACATTTTCAAAACATAATAACTTTGAAAACTCCGTTCCCATTAAAAGAAATGCAATTAAAAAAATGTGTAGTGATTATTCATTAAATAAAACAAGCTTTTGAGGTTAGATTCAATCAATTTAAAAGTTTGGAAAGTAAATTTCACTTTATTTTACATCCATACAAAACAGAATTTGAAACAATGTAGTTAACCGAATTTATGTGGCTAGGTATCGATAATTTACAAATGGAGTCAGTTGAATTTCGAAGCAGCGTAGTGTGGAAACACAATTTGAAGACTTGATTTCTGAAGTAGAAGGAAAACTCGGTGAATATTGATCCCACAGTAAAAAATGAAAATATTATATTAAACATATGGGATTCCTTATCAAATAATTTTAAATCAATGAAAACACTAGTTAATGTGCTCTTATGATAATGTTTGGGTCCACATATTCGTGTGAAAAATTGTTTTCTTCAATGAACTTTGAAAAATCTTCTAATAGAAATGGACTTGACAGAGTATTAATTAACTGCAAAATGCGTCAAACAAATGAATACGAAATATGAACTTAATATTAAAAAAACTGTCTGAAATTAAACAGCAAAAGATATTTCATTATATACTTTATAATCAATTTTGTTATACATTTATATATGTATATATTAATAAATTATACTTCATAATATATATTGTATGTAATTTTTGTTACTTCTTGTTCATTCAAACATTTATTGCCTGTTGCACACTAAACACTATAGAATTTTTAACCCCACTAAAAATTTTCAAATCGTCAAACCACGCCCAATTTTACCCGTTAAACCAATTGAATTTTTTTTAAAGATTTTTGGTTTTAAAAATACCTAGTTAAAAATTTTAAAGCTTAACTGATGCAAATGAGCATAAGTGACCCACGAGATAGTACTAAAAAATTTATGAACAAAATTTGACCCACGTCTAAAAAAGGTTCGCCATCCCTGTTATAGGCAAATGTTATGCATTAAATGTTTGAATAATTTGTTTTTTGAAAGAAGTAAAATAAATTAAAGGGCACATTGCTGAGTGGGATAAAATTGTATAGAATTTTAAAATAATTTAAATTTTTATACTTTCTGTTATGTAATGACAACATATTTCATGAGCATTTTGACATTTTATGTAGAAATTTCAGTGCGAAATAAAATTAGCTGAATTCTGAACAGTGAAGAAAAAATTTTTCTAACTGTATTCTGATTTCTAAGGCTTATTTATTGGATTTATCAACAACTAGTGTCATCCAAAGAAACTTATTTAATTTTAAAATAAAATGACTACGCATAGATTTTATTTTTGTTGTATGCAAATGACTGCTGCTTTAGAGTGAGGAAGTACTTTAAATTATCTGTATCAAAATATTTTCCTTTTTTCTGTATTCCTTTGATTTTATATTTTGTAGATAACTTGCATTTTTATTCTTGTAGGTAAGGTACTGAACAGCAGATTGTAGACTTCCTTCCACTGTCCTACTACTTGCAGCCATTGCATGTAAACCCTTTCAAAAAATGAAAGGACCTACAGAAAAACTAGTAAATAATGTAATTTTTAATTATTTTCAATTTAATTTCTTGAAAATCTGATATATAAGGTATATAAGGCAGATTTAAATTTTACATATTTTACTATAGCATTTTTACTGTTAAAATTTTTTTAATCTATAGTTATACAAAAGGTGTAATGTCTTATTTTTGATTTTTAAAAACACAGATCTTAAACATTTATTGCTGGATCAGTGTTTTTAGGTTGGTGAATAAGATTGATTTGTCTGTATGTTATATATAGTTTTTTTTTCAAAATGTAAAGATGATTAAAAAAAACTTGATTTACAGTTCTAATTTATAGTTAAACTCATGAAGGAAATAGTTCTTGCCATTTCAGCTTGTTTTTATGTTAATTCTAAAATAGTAGATTTAAATAATTGCTTTTAAAGTAACATTTTAGTATAAAAGATTTAATTTTTCAGTGACATAAAAAAGGAATTAGTTTAAATCCGTGAAATGTTTTTGGTTTATTATTTAATAGTATTCTGGAGCTGTTAGTGTTCATTAATGCATTTTAATTAGTAAAATAATAAATTTTAAATTGTTTTTTATATTACTTAAAAATATTTTAATTTTCAGTTTGATGGCATTTATGCTAATCCTCGTCTTATGCATGCTGTAGGACTAGTGGTGGTAAGTTTTTAAATTTATACCTATTCTTGCTTTACAATCAAATGTTGAATATTAATACATTTCATTTGAATAAAATTAACATATTTAAAACAATATGTTTAGTTATTCCTTTAAATTGTCATAACTGTGAAATTTATGTGTTAATGTAGTTATGTGTATGATTTGGGAAAAAATTACTTTAGAAATTTGTACACAAATGTAGCTAAAATTTATGAATACTTTGAAATTTTACATTGAGAGAGAGAGAGAGATAAAATTCTATTTTAGTTTATCCCCTGGCACTGCACTTTAAAATTACACCCAAAAAAGGCAGAAAAAGTGTGCTCTGAAGTGGTTAATATTATTTACAATAACTATGATTTATGAAATTAAATCTTGGAAGTCTTTTATGGAACAACTATTAATCTTAAAGATTTGATTAATGTAAATAATTTTTATTTCCAGTGTGTGTTTTTCTATATATTAGAAAAAAATTTATAACTTTTTTAGTTAGCTGTCTGTTAAATTACTTGGTTTTTTTTTCACAACGCTTACTGGGATTCATTCAGGAATATATTTCAATAGCAGCAAAACCCATTGGAAAAAATCTGTTAATATGCTTGAAAATTTTTATTTTGATTAAAATATGCTATTCCAACAATGTTTTTCTTTAACATTTTAATAATGTAAACTAAGTTATCATTTATGGCAGAAATAAGTAACTAATTCTTCCACTTTCTTTTCAATTTATCAGATTTTATACAACATTCTTTTCTAAGGAATGGGAAACAAAGTGTTCTAAAAAAGTGGCTATGCTATGTTTTTGCTGTTCACAGAATAGCCCTGGCATTGTTTTGTAGTTTGAAATTATTAAACACTCATTGATGTTCACAGGAGCCCATTTTTACAAGCTTTTATTTAACTTGCAATGTATGTATGTAATTTGTTCGGGTGGAATCTTGCAATTCAATTTTGAAGCTAATATCTTCAACCGATTGAGCTGAAATTTTGTATACATGTTTAGTTTGAATGACAATGCATGTTTTGATCATTTATATTCTGATGTTACAATTACTTAAAAAGATATTAATTAAAAAGCTTAAAATGCCTAATTGTTTTACCCCTGTGTGTTTTTTGTTCCGCCAACTTCGTTTCCATTTCGGTGGAGCCAAGTTCTGACATTTTCAGACGATTTTAGAACTGCCATCTAATTTTCACTTTTAAAATTAGACAAAAAAATAAAAACAGAATCAGAAAGATAATTTATTTCGCCACAATACAGTATAATTTTTCTTGCAAAATAGTAATATTTTCTATTTTTTATGATTTTTTCTAAAATGAGTCAAAATTGATGCATTTTTATGAAAATGATTTCTAAATTGTTGCATATGAATTTATTTTGGTGTTATTAAAATGATATTCTACTCTAAATAAGTTCATGCGTTTCGCTTTTTGAATCAGTCATAACAAAATAACATGCTGAAAACTTTTTTGTACAATTTTTCAAAAATACTCAAAATTTTAATTAAACATTTGATAACTTTGTCATTTAGAAGATAATCTCTCGAAACTTTTTCTTTCATGTGTAGAACAATATTACCCAAGATAAACCTGTCCAGCTATAATTAAAAAGTAAAAAAAAAAACTTTTTAGAAACAAGTTTTTATTTAAACGCTGTAAAAAGAATAAAGTAAACTTTCCTTTAAAACTTTTTTCACTATCAACTTGTACATCATTACACTATTTGTATGCTATAAAAGCTTGTTGCGAGATTTACCTGTTTAGATAAACAAGTAAATTAAATACTTGATTCGATTGATTTTAATTTAAAAAAATTTCAAAATAAGTAAATACGAGTACTTAAATCTTGCGACAAACTTTTATATCATATAAATTGTGTAATAACGTTATAAGTTAATTGTAAAAAAAGTTTTAAAGGAAAAGTTTATTTTATTCTTTTTAGAGCATTTTATATCAAAGCTTGTTTTTAAAAAGTTTTTTTTTACTTTTAATTTATTCCCATTATTCTCCCAAATAATTAGACCTTCTAGTTGGGTGGGTTGTATTGATTCAATGGATACTATAGTGTTATTTACATCTGATTTATTTTATAACATTCATACTACAAATTAAAAATAAAATTCAAAGAAAACATGATTGTTGTA
>BMAO01038777.1:0-38190 GCA_019973975.1 Trichonephila clavata | reverse complement strand
TTACATTACCAATCTCTAATGCTGTAGAAAGTCTTTCACAACTGTTATACAATAAAAATGCATGTCACCACAGCAAGAAATCCCATCTAGCACTTTTTGAGATCAAAAAGTCAAGACTTTCTAAGATGCAAGAATATTTGCTTCATATATTTGGTTGAGATACAGAACACATAAAAGCAACCTGAAAAATTACAACTATTTTAAGTATTTATGAAACAAATGCAGTATATAAAAAAATGGTTTATTACTGGACAAAAAAATAGCAAATTCTTATTAATATATCTATCCAATAAAAAAGACAATCACATTATATCATTACTTTCACCGTCATTTTAGACATTGCCCATGAAATATCGTGTATGGATGCAAAACCTCTGTTTCTAAATAGGTAAGGTAAATTTCTCAAGGTCTATTCCTTATAACTAATAACAAAAATAATATCGCAAAGATGAATAATTTATTATTAAGAATTATTTATACGTGTTAAAACATATTACTTTGGTATACACTTTTGCTTGTATAGATAGCAAGCATTAATATCCCTGATCCAATATATTTATTAATATTAGTGAGTGAATATTAACGTCCCACTATTCAGCTACACGAGGGCTTTTGGGGACAGTCCGCGTAATTTTGAACCATGGTCAAGTGACGCGGACGACACCTGAGCTGGCACCCCTCTCCTAACTAACTCACCACACCAACGGGAGGACGTTTGAGCTCTCGACAGATATTACGCGAATCGTTTCCCTACACAGCGGATCTTCAGTGGTACTAGGATCGAACTCATGACATGCTAGCCACGATCCGATGCCTTGACCACTTGGCTACCGCGGCCACTATTTAATATTAGACACTTACCTGCAATAGAAGTGTACAGGTATTTTCTATATTCGTTTGTTCCAAAAATATGAAACAATTTTCTTTACCAAAAATTTTATTAATAAAGTATGATATAAAGGCACCGTAATACATTTTATTAGACTGCATCAGATGAATAATATACGAAACATGTATAAATCTTATTCTTCATAAAATAAAATATACTCTGTTTTTTGGAAAAAGCTCTATTATCTTAGAAAATATTATAAAAACTACGGATGGAAAAAAAAAAAACTCCACACATATGAGCATTTGAAAACATAATATACCGAAATGTTTATGTGCTATTCATCCATAATTTGCAAATTTGTTTCTCTTGTGTAATTTTATTATAATAAATCGCAACTATGCAACAATACTCAATTATCTCTAAAAAGATTTTTTGTACTTTCTCTGAAACATACAGCTTATTTCTTTTGAAATTATGAATAATTTTCTACCATCTGTCTTAAATTTTTCTTTTGATATATTCGGAAATATACCTGTTTTTAGAAACTTATCTAAAAAGAAAGAAAGAAAAACTCATTAAAAACAAAAATATTAACAGCTAAGGTATGTGTGAGCTATTTTCATGAAAAATTTTATATCATTTTATATGTTTGAATTCCCCCCCCCCCCTGTGTCTGTACTTTATAATTTTTAGCATTTTTGATAGTTATTCCTTCGAGCAAAATAGTTATGTCTTTTCAGAACTTCGAAATAGTATTGTGCATATCTCATTACTAGGTACCATTTGAATTATTTAGTAGTTCCATTTTTCGAATAATTTAATACTTGCTAGTGTTTCAAATCTCGAACATTAATAATACGTTAAATAACTATAATTGCATTTTTATTAAAAAAGTTTTCCGCGCAATTATAAGTAAAAAAATATAGTGATATATTTTCAAATAAATTTACTCAACATTTATCTCAAGTAAAAATGTTTTCATTGCAATAATGTTACACATTAATTTTATAGCAAAGATTCAAGCACATTTTTTTTCTTCTTCGTTATTCAATTTTATGCGAACGCGAGGAAAATATGAAGAAATACTTTTCAAATTATACTATGTAGATTTTATACAGAACTTTTTTGATTGAATTCCTTTGCATTTCTTTGTAATTGCAAGCTTATTTCGAATAATATTTGATTCAAATTATTTTATGATGGATCTGATTTTAAATGTGATATCACTATATTTAAAATATTTATAATGTGTAAGAAATTTTTATCTTCAATCATTTTGGTGAATAATTAAATGACGAAGCAAATACTGATGTCTTCAGTACAAATATAAATCTGTGTTTAACAACTAACACATATAGAATGACAGAAGTGTTTATGGAAGGTTTCGCGGCACAGTCATTCAAGATCGCCTTGATTCTACGCTCAAGCTTTTACACAACATTCTTCTCATTGTGTCAAACTTACAAAACTGCTTTTTCTAAAACCTTTACATGAAGACCACTCCCTCGAAACATCTGGAACCGTACGTATCTCAAAATCAGGGATTGTCAGCAAATAATTCATTGCTGAAAGATAACCAAATAACTGAACTGCTTCCACAGCTGTATCTTGAAAGTTCAACGTACTTTTATGATTTTGGCGATTTAGTTTTGAGTTTGACGAGTAAAAATATTTATCCATTATATCTCATTTGGAATAATCCAATTATTATTAATCGTACATTGCTGCAATGAAAATAACATCAATTAACTAAACATATATACGTAAAAATAAATATATTTTAATCCTCGAAACGATTTGTTAATGTTTGTATTTTGCTCTTATAATTGCCTCAAGCATTTTTCTTTTCTTCCCGAAATTTATTAAGGTGATATGGTACACTAAAAATCATTAAACTGTCGAAATTTTTTTATTGGCTTATTTGATACCCCGAATCTTTATAAATATGCCTGCAAAATTTCAAAGCTTTATATATATATATATATATATATATATATATATATATATATATATACCTGCATTTTTCGTAAAGTAATGGAGCAATGCTAGACGCTAAACAGCAACTACTCCGCCTACATTTCAGATTATCTGCTAGAAAAGAGCCTGATAAAAAATGAATTAATTATTTTTCTAATACGCATCAATGAGCAGTAACATTATACAAGCAGTAATAAATCATTTTAAGAAAGAATTGTGCAATTCATGCAAAAATTTTAGCTTGTGAATTATTTACTGGGAAGATCAAATGGATTTGGTCAAGATTTAAAAGGTGTGCATGCTTTTTATGATATTATTATGAATGAAATTAAAACTTCAAAACGGATACTCCCAAAGCACAAATACTAAATCTCATTTTGATAACATAACTCGGGTAATTAAAAATCTAATTCGCAAGAATAGAAAAACTCCCCCATTTTTACATATTTGTTTTTGGTGATATATATATATCCCATGTGTGCGAGATTCAACACTTTTATTAAAATATTTTAAGATATTTATTTAAACAAATGCACATATACAGTTCTTAGATTTTGATGTATTTTATCTATAAATTATTTGATTTTGCTTTTATTCGTGTACAATATTTAACATGCGAAGGCTTTTAAAATAATGGAAATAAAAAATAAAGGCATAAACATCTTTTGTACATGTTGTGCATTAGCTCTGAGCTTGGAATTAGCTCTGAAGTGTCTGTATTTTTTTTTTATAATTATTAAGATAAAGTTTTATGAAATATTGATCTTTCATTCGTTTTTTTTCTATATATTTATTACGGCAGTATACTGCTTAATTGTTCTACAATTGTACAATTTTTTTTATGGTAAGTAGTTTTAAATAAGCTAATTAACATTTCATAAAAGTTTCAGACTATTCGATGAATATTATATCATGCTATTCATGGAATGAAAACTTCAAACTCATATTTCTCCATGTTGAATTTTTGTACATATACTGTTATTCAAAACCCTAAGGCCTTTTTGGTAATTGAAGTATGGGTTTGAAATTTTTTATACATGTTCTGAAATGTATGTTTTGTAAAACTGTGCATAGGATTAGCTCTAACATGTGTGTGTTTAGTACTTTTTCTAAAAAATTTCAAAATCAAAATTAATGTTTTTTTGGGAATTTTTGGAAGTTTAACTATAAAAAAAATTAATAAAAAATTAAAGAGCAGCAGCAGAAAAAAAAACCATGCACAGTTTTATGTAGTATATTATAAGACACTTGGAAAAAAATTTTTGAAAATATTTAAAAAGCCTTAGGGATTTAAAAAATGCTTAAAAAAAGGTAAAAAAAATTTAAATTTTACAAACATTTTGCAATGGAATTATTATTAAATAGTAACCTTTATAAAATGCAATTAAAACCAAATATTAAAAGTAAAAAAAAATTGTGAAGATGGTACCATATCGCCTTAAGAGTGTATAGTTAACAGTATTTTAAAATTGAATGATTAGATCTTGAAGCAACACAGGTTCCTAATTTCATGGTATTCAATGGTTATTTTATGCGTTGTTTTTTATATAATTGAGCATATTTAATAAATATCTTTTTATTTTATTGTTAATTGAAGAATTTAATTTAATGATTAGGAAGCCAAAAGTACCGAGAAACTTCGGATATTTATCGAAAAAATTCTAACAAATAATTAATTTTATTGTTGCAATGAACATAAAATCATTTCGCTAAAACAATTTTTTTTCTCCCTTTCATTCTTTTTAAACCTAGAAACGATTTATAAAGGTCTATATTTTGTTTTTATAAATGTTAAGCTTAGGGTACATAGTGATCTCAGTAAGGAAGTTTTTAATTTGTTTTTTTAGCCCAAATCTTATCAGGTATATATATATGCTGACAATGTTTTAAATTGATCGATTGGGTCATGGAGCAACACAGGTTTCTAATTTCATAGTATTCAATTGTTATTTTATGCAATTTTTATACTAAGCACATTTTTTAAACATTTCTTTATTTTATTGCTGATCAATAAACTGAATCCAATAGTTAGATATTTAAAAAAAAAACCCGAAACTCGGAGATATTTATCGGAAAATTTATAATAAATAAGGTGTTGTTTGAATTCTTTTTTATAATCATCAGACAAATCTTTCTAATATGAGATTGTTGTGATCGTTCCTGAGTTTCTCTCAATTTACTATCAAGCAAATTTTGTCTTGTTACACACATCCGACCCTGTTTTGTATTTCGTTTTACATGTTTCATTACTGAAATTAATAAATGCATTTCTTTCATTCATCTCACAATAATTGAAATATATCATTAGAATACTAAAGTATATTGTTGCGAATCTTTTATTTTGCAGCAATATCTTCTTACATTTCAAATAAAACCCTTCCAAGATTAATAGTTCTACGGAATTTCACCATTTTACTAAAATAAAATATTAGTATAATAATATAAAATTATTTTAATACATTTCTTTAAAAATCAGAACGATGTGATTGTCAAAAAGATCACCAAAGAAAAATAGAAGTCTTTATGCAAGTTTTGAATAAGTAATAGTAGCAATTGAGACAGACATTAACAAACTTTTTTACGAGGTTCAATAAAAAGCTATCTTTTTATTTTAATGCGACTGATTTAATCTATCGATGTAAGATCGCTATTTGTTATGTGAAGGCTCAATTCATCAATTAGCTGAAAGTTTTATATATTTCTGAAAGTCTTCAAAAGTTAGCACATCTGGAAAATTTTTTAAATAGTAATACAAAAGTATAAATCGCGAAAATATTGAAGTTTTAATAGTATTTTAAAAAAATTAATATTTGTTAAGCTGAGTATCAAGCATTACAAAAATAACTAGCAAAACGAAGAACTAAGTTATATTTTTATCTGAAAACCCTCTTAGGATTCTAGTATAACTTATGTGGTTGAAGGAAATGATTTTGATGAACTTAGCTACAACAGAATCATTTATTATGGAAAGTAGAAAAGAAATAATTGACTTACATAATATTTCTAGGATTTCAAAACTGAATGAATACTTTATACCTTTTTTAAAAAAAAGAAATACAGTTTCCTAATTTTCTTTACAAAACATGTACTGTTAAACGTTTTTTTTAAAAATGTATTTATGTTGCATGTAAATGTTAAAATTTTAATATAAATAACTATGCAGCTAATGATTGTTTACTTATGGAACTTTATACAAGATTTTTCGATTTAAGAAAAATTTATTACTTGTACCGCTTTGACATAAGATGGAATGCACCACTCTTTAAGCTACTTTACTGCACAAACCATTGTATTTTTCAAATGGTTTTGGATTATACCTACTGTATTAAAAAGTGTTGTGTAACTAATATTGTTGACAGTCTTAAAAAAAGTAGACAATTGATTGCTTTTAAAACTAAATAAAATATTAACTTGTATTGCATTTCCCATCATATAAATATTACTTACTATATATATATGTAATTAATTACATTACACAATCTTTTTAATGCTTTAGAAAGTCTTTCACAACTGTGATGCAATTATAATGTATATGTCACCACAGCTGAAAATTCCATCTAGCACTTTTTAAGATCAAAAAGTCATTCAAGACTTTCAGAGATGTAAGAATATTTACTTCATTCATCTGGTTGATACACAGAACACATATAAAGCAACCTGAAAAACTAAAACTATTTAAAGTATTTATAAAACAAATAGTATATCAAAAACTGGTCCATTACTGGACAAAAAAATAAATAAATCCTTATTAGTACATCTATACCATAAAAAAGACAATCACATTATATCATTACTTTCAGCACCACTTTCCTCATCACCCATGAAATGTAACATATGGATGAAATACCTGTTTCTATATAGGCAAGGCAGATTTTCAAGCTCTATTCCTGTATAACAAACAGCACAAATATTATCAAAATGATGAATAATTTATTATTAAGAATTATTTACACATAAGTTAAAACATATTACTTACTTTAGTATATAGTTTTGCTTGTATTGATAGCAAGCATTAACATCACCCGATTCTATATATTTTATATTAAAAACTTACCTGCAAAAAGTATACATGTAATTTCTAAATTCGTATGTTCCAAAAGTATAAATAAATTTTTTTGCCTAAAATTTTATTAAGAATGAATGATATAAAAAATTACCATATTCCCATCACTTTCCAAAATTTGTGTGGTAACATTCAACTGCAATGGAATCTCTATCCTGCATGATTTTTAAATTATATACTTCTAATATACTCTATGTAACGAACTTTTGTGGCCGCGGTGGCCGAGTGGTCTAGGCATCGGATCATGGCTAGTTTGTCATGGGTTCGATCCTAGTACCACTAAAGATCCGCCGTGTAGGGGAGCGATGCACGTTAAATCTGTCGAGAGCTCAAACGTCCTCCCGTTGGTGTGGTAGTTAGGAGAGGGGGGGTGCCAGCTCAGGTGTCGTCCGCGTCACTTGACCATGGTTCAAAATTACGCGGACCGTCCCCAAAAGCCCTCGTGTAGCTGAACAGTGGGACGTTAATATTCACTCACTCTATTCTGGGAATTTCTCTATTTTAAGAATTTTTTCCTGGAACCAAGCACATATTACTCTTTTCATCGTAAAACAACTCCAAATAGTGAAGTGCATT
This sequence comes from Trichonephila clavata, assembly GCA_019973975.1. Lineage (NCBI taxonomy): Eukaryota > Metazoa > Arthropoda > Arachnida > Araneae > Nephilidae > Trichonephila > Trichonephila clavata. The sequence goes on along the minus strand of BMAO01038777.1, from coordinate 30,742 downwards.
TCCTATTTAACGAAATGTATCTTCTAAGATTCGATTTTTCTCTCTCCTTATTTTTAAAATATTTCAGGTCATTTTGCAAATTATTCTCTTTTGGCACATTTTATGAATATAAATAACCTTGAGCTGGTTTTACAATGTGCCTAACTCATCTAGAGAAACAAAATTGCTGTAATTTTTCAAACAAAAAAAACTCAAATAAAATTAACAGATTCTATTTGTAATTAAATTTAAGGACACATGTCGTAGTGTGTGTTTAGATTACTGGTGATAAAATGAGGTATATTTAAATTACTTGTAGGCTTAAAATTAGAAAATTTCTTTAAAAAATTCCTTCATTTTATTATAAAATTATTTTTTTAATTGAAAATACATTGCTTTTCTGGATAATATTTTTCTCTTATTGTTTTCCTAGCGGATTCCTTTTTGATGGGTAAGATATATAAAAAAAAATGATCCTTCCGATTCTGTAATTATTTTTTATCTGAGTTTCATAGATTAAAGTTAGCTAAAATTTTTTAAAGAATTTCTTCAATACTCCATCTCAGTTTAACTTGGCAGCGTTGAGAAAGGAACACAATGTACCGATCTACTTGAAAAATAGCTCTACTTTTTTTTTTTTTTTTGAATTTAAATCCAAGAAAATAGATAGAAATTTGTAAAAAAATTACATACTTTGTAGAAATTAGATTATTTTTACGTTGTAGAAGTGTAATTATTTTTTAGACAGAGTTAATTAATACTGTCAATAGCGCAACGTTATGAAATTCCAGTTTGGCTGAAAACCGATTTTCGACGCCAACTTTTGTCATTGTTGTAACAATCAAATTTCTACAACAATGCAGATATATCCAAGTTGGCGCCCAAAACTAGTTTAACGTTTTTAATTAATATCTTTTTAATTAATTGCAATATCGGAATATAAATGGTCAAAACATGCATTGTCATCCAAACTAAACGTGTATACAAAATTTCAGCTCAATGGGAGGAAGATATCAGCTTCAAAATTGAGTTGGCAAGATTCCACCCGAACAAATTACATACATACATACATACATACATACATACATACATACATACATACATACATACATACATACATACATACATACATACATACATACATACATACATACATACATTGTAAGTTAAATAAAAGCTTTTAAAAATTGAAGTTTATTATTTTCAAGTCAAAATGTTAACATTCGTCAAAAACGTTTATATTCTGGATAATCTGTGCATGTTTTCACTAAATATTTCAACGTGATTGACAATATCATATGGAATGCATACATTTATTCCTATTAATGTAAATGAAAATGACTTTCGTATTATATGCTACATAAATTTGTAAGTCAGAAAATTTTAGTTTATTACAGTAAAGTATTTATAATATTTAAGAGATTTTCTCAAAATGTTCTTCCTTGAATTACTGATTTCAATACACATAACATATTCATTAAAGGTAATATTAGTACTATAAATAAATGGTTTGGAATCACAAACAACTGAATATTTTAATTTGGATAGGCGACGCAGTACCTTGAATTTCTGAAATGCTAGTGACAAATATGTGACACGTATCTCGTTTCTCCCATCCATATTACGCCGTCTAAGGATTGCAAGGATCAATTTCGTTTAATATGAAGCATACTACGATATTCAAAACAAAGGGTCGTGAAATGAAATCAAGATTCGAAACCATAGCGCATCTGGAAAGCCCATTTTTGTTTAGCCTGACCATAACCCAAATATAAATTCTAATGCAAGCAAATGAATATAAAAATTGCAATAAAACTTTCTAAACCTGATGAATATTATTGAAACAGGTATGAAATGAAATGACTGGGGAGTTTGTGAAATTCATATATAGGATGAAATCATTTAAATACAATTTATGGTGTTTTCCAATCGAAAAAAACCTTTTTATAATACTGAATTATCTGATGCCTTAAATTCATTTCATTTTAATTTTTTTAAAAAAAACTTTCTTTTATATATTAGAAAATTACATTCAATGACAGATTCCAGTAATATCCTGAAATAATTTTTTTAAATAACACTGAGACTTCGACATTTATATAAAAAGCGTTCGAGATCTGATTCCAATACAAAGACAGAGACGGATTAAGTTAGTTGGAGGACCCTGGCGGTAAAAGGTTTGAGGCCCATGAATTCAAGAGTAATAAACTAAAATAGTGAAAAGGTTCGTTAAACTTAAAATCTCGTAATAAAATGTATAGCTATAGAAAAACTGAATTGCTCAAGATAAACCTTAACTTAAAAAAAATTGGAAATTAAAACTTGGAATTTCGGATAATATGTCAACTGGCTACATGTGATGACCGTCGTCCTTATATAGGCCTAGTCGATTTGTGCAATTGTAAGTCATACACATTTATTTGTTTGGGGTTTGTACGAGTATTTGACAACGTATGCTACGCACTGTTTACTTTTATGCGTCATAGTTGGGGCCTACATTTGTGCAGAGGCTCAGGGTCTACTTTTGCGAAAGGGCCCAGGGCCCCAAGAAGTCTAAAGACATCCCTGCTTACTGTACTCAATATAAAGATGTATAAATGTGCTGTGTGTGAAGCCTTCTGTGCGTATAAATTGTACAAATCTTGTGGTAAGAATTGCTCAAGTTTAGGGCCCCTGGCGGCCATCCAGCCGCTTAATCCACCTCTGCACAAAGGCCTTAATATATCAGACTCTAACTAGGTCTGGGCCTATAATATTTGTATCTCGTGAAGAAAGATTACCAAAGAAATTCAAAATTGAAAGATTTGCTAGATATCTAAGCAAAACGATGTTTGATATCAGTGGCGTAATGTACGCTCCCGCAACGTGTGTGTGGGGGGGGGGAGTCCGGTGTGTTACGGTTTTGCAATTCTTTGTAAGATATGGCTTGGGGCCCAAAATCTGATCTTGCATGGAGGCCCTAATATTCTACGTAACGCCATTGTTAACTAGTAAATTTTTTTCATCAGATTATTTTCCAAAAACTCAATAAATGTTTTGTTTTTCAAAAAATTTAAAATTTTGCAATAAATTTGATTAAGTTCTTATGAATGTTTTTGTTTTATTGATTTTTATTAGATACATGAATATTTAGATCTATATAAATAAAATGTACTCTAATAAACTTAATTTTGGTGAAATATGTTTGTTTTTTTACTATATCCTTTAACACGAAAAAATATTTCATTTCCAAAATAATCAGTTTCGTGTTAAACAATTTTCACCGTAATCGGAAATATGCGTTTTTTTTTTTAAAAAAAAGATTAAAAAACAAAAATATTAACAGCTAAACTAGTTTCTTGAAAAATTTTATATTATTGTATATGTTTGATTTTCCTGTGCACACAATTGTCTGTACTTCATAATATTTAGTATTTTGGATAGCTAACCCTTCTAGCAAAGTAGACATGTTTTTAGAACTTATAAATAATATTGTGCGTATCTCATTACTTGGTACCATCCGAAACATTTTTCAAATGATTTACTACTTGCTAGTATTTCAAAATTACAACATACGTTAAATAATTAATTACATATTAATAATAAAAGTTTTTCTTAGGATTATAAAAATATATTAATGTATTATGAAATGCAATTTTGCTGTGCTTTTACCACTTGTAAAAATGATCTAACTGTACTTAACAATTGTCAATATATTCTTACACGTGGAATTTTATTGCAAAGCTTTATAAAAATATCTCTGTTATTCAATTTTATGAGAAAGCGTGAAAAAACAAGAAAAATACTTTTTGAACTTTACGTAGAAATTTCCTTACTAAATACCTACGTATTTCTTTATAATTGCATAGTTAATTTCGGCTTATATTTGATTCAAATTATTTTATGATATATCTATTTTTAATGTGAGTATTTACATTCTTATAAAAACTTTGCTTCGTTTATATATCTGACTTTCCCCCAGTGTGGGAAATTTTTTATCTTAATCTTTTTAATCTTACCACACCTCTAAGCGGATACTATTGAACCACTTTGACCAGATGTCTGCAATAAATGTCAAAAGTAAATTAGCCCCTTTTCAGAGGAAAACGCAGTCAGACTCTCTGTCTCCGCTTTTTATCTCTGGAATCTTGCGCACCCCTAAATCAGAGTTCAGCAGCACATAATTGCTTATTTCACAGCCAAATCTTGAAAATCGGCTTACTTTAAGGTTTTGGTGATTTAATATCTCTAACAGAATTACTAGCCATTGTAACTCATTTGGAATTGTCCAATTAATACTATACGAATGTTGCTGCAATGGCATAAAATCCTTTAGCTAAAAAAATGTTTTTTTTTCTTCTTCTTTTTGAATATAGAAACAATTATGAAGGTTATAAATGTTAAGCTTTGGGTACATAGTGATCTCAATAAGGAAATTTTTCAATAAAATTTGTTACACCACACTTTATACTGTAAAACCATTGTCTTTTTCAAATGGTTTTGGATCATATCTACTGTATTAAAAAGAGTTGTGTAACTAATATTGCTGACAGTCTTAGAAAAAGCAGAGTGCTTTTAAAAATAAATAAAATTTTAACTTGTTGCATTTGCCATCATATAAATATTTTTTTCCAATGAATTACATTACCCAATCTCTAATGCTGTAGAATGTCTTTCACAACTGTTATACAATAAAAATGCATGTCACCACAGCAAGAAATTCCATCTAGCACTTTTTGAGATTAAAAAGTCAGACTTTCTAAGATGCAAGAATATTTGCTTCATTCATCTGGTTGATATACAGAACACATATAAAGCAACCTGAAAAACTAAAACTATTTAAAGTATTTATAAAACAAATAGTATATCAAAAACTGGTCCATTACTGGACAAAAAAATAAATAAATCCTTATCAGTACATCTATACCATAAAAAAGACAATCACATTATATCAGTACTTTCACTACCACTTTCCTCATCACCCATGAAATGTAACATATGGATGAAATACCTGTTTCTATATAGGCAAGGCAGATTTTCAAGGTATATTCCTGTATAACAAACAGCACAAATATTATCAAAATGATGAATAATTTATTATTAAGAATTATTTACACATAAGTTAAGAACATATTACTTACTTTAGTATATACTTTTGCTTGTATTGATAGCAAGCATTAACATCACCTGATTCTATCTATTTTATATTAAACACTTACCTGCAAAAAGTATACATGTAATTTCTAAATTCGTATGTTCCAAAAGTATAAATCAATTTTTTTGCCTAAAATTTTATTAAGAACGAAATGATATAAAAAATTACCATATTCCCATCACTTTCCAAAATTTGTGTGGTAACATTCAAATGCAATGGAATCTCTATCCTGCATGATTTTTAAATTATATACTTCTAATATACTGTCATAAAGCCATTTGTGACAAAAATTTGGTCATTTTTTATAATTACTTACCTCCTCATCTGATATAAAAATATACAACAACTTTACCCCATAAAAACATAGCTAAATGTCTTGGAAAACATAAAACAACTCCACTACAAGCATATATCAGGTGTTAAAGATACAGTTAAGTTTTTTTTGCAAATAGCTTTTGAATTGAGTAATGCTGACTTGCCTGAGCTTGAATGTTTTCTTTCTTGACAACTAAAAAAAGAACATTCCAGAGTTTTCCTTTTTATATCCCCAATAGTTGGCTTAAATATTTACTGCTAGTTTAAATGCTGATTGGGAGGTAGGTACAAGAGGATCAGGTAAATAATTCTTTAGTAATTACTTTTTACCTTTCTTTTACTGAATTGCATGTTGAGACAATTGTTCCTGAACTATTTTACCTTGCAATAAACAATTTAATACTACAAGTAGAAGTTCAGTCTCCTGGTTTTTCTTATGTCATTACATATTTCTTTGGCGGAAGACCCCATACCACACTTTCTATCTGAGATATGGAAAGAAGTGTATTCAACATTTTCAACAACATGGAATCTGTCAAACAATTTAAGAATTAACTTAATATGTTTACATGGTGCATGATTATCTGAGCATTCACATGTATACCAAGCCGAACATGATAATTTTACACACCTGTAATGGCATTGATCACACACACACATAACCTCTTTCTGAAATGCTACCATAATCTTTTTAACAACATAAAATACATCTCCATTAGTCTGCGATTTTACAAACCAAGAATTTGTTGCCTGGTCATAAATATCTGTCAGGAATCTTCAATTCATTTTGAAATGGAAATAGGTTGTGAGGATATAAACTGGGGAGAGTACCATTTAAAATTCTATAATGTGCTAAATATGTGTCATGCTGTATTTTCAACAAACTATCTGCTTGACAGTTAAATTTTCATTTTAAAATAATTGGACATTCATATATTGTGAATAGATTAACAATATATATTTTTATCAGTATTGGCATGCAGAAGTAGATGTGTGATGTGACTTATACTATTAGTAGGCTGAATTACAATAATTATCATCAAAATATTTATTGAAAGCAAGCTTTTTATCAGTCGATGCAATTTTAAAATTTTCCATTATTTGTTTACATCTGATTGAACTTATTCCTTCCAAATGAGCTACTAGAGAAATTTCCCTTCGCATTTCAAAATTGGAAAACAAGATCATTTAATCATTTCTTCCAAGTGCATTGAAGGCGTAATGCAATTAATTTTTAACTGGGTACCCTTTCTCTCAGAATGTTGAAACACAATACATATTTCCTGCATTTAATTTATTAGTAATAACATGAGCAACAGAGTAAAGCATTCCTTATTAGTCAAGTACAATTAAACTTCTATTAACCGAATACATATTCTAATACTGAAGATTTTTCAATACCCACTTCAAGATTAGCTTTAATGAACTCTATACAAGTTTTATAAACCAGTTGAAAGGCTTGATTATGATTTGAAAAATATATTATACTGATCCCTTAAGCCGTCTTGGCACAAGTTCGATATACGGACTTTTTTTTGGCGCCCTTATTCTGCGCCAGATTCTGTCTACCCTGATTCCCTGTTTTCCGGTCCGGGTCGGGTTCCACGGGGTTTTTCGTTTTATGACGAATTTTCCAATTAGAGCAGTAATGTTTTTTGAAGGGAGGGGGGGGGGCTTGGAATTCTCTCTCAGACACCCTTCTTTTCAACTTGGAATTTCAACTGTTCAGACATAGATGTTTCCGGACAAGAACTCGCTGCCTTATTTCCAATTATTTCTTAATATTTATAAAGAAAACTTTTGTTTAATATTAATTAATTAATCATAATTATTTATTTTTGTTAATAATGTATCATATTTATTTAATATTAAAATTATTTATAAAAAATAGTTATTTAATATTTATTAAAGTTTATTTTTAATTGTTGATTAGGTTGAATATTCTTTCATTATTAGGTTGTATTTCAATTCTTTTATTATTATTACCTTATTTCTTATTCATATTACTTATTAATATTTCTTTTTAATTACTGAAATATTATTTAATTATTGCTTAGGTTGACTTAATTCTGTCATTATTAGGAAATAAATTCTTTTATTATTAACATTCATTTTTACTTATTGATAAATTATTCCAATTATAGATTAGGCTGAATATCACAATTTTTACATTATTATTATTAATTTACAAAGAGATTAATTTAAATTTTAAAAACCTTGTTATTTTATATACCTTTAAATATTGTAACCTGTTCCCTCTAACCATGGGACTATTTGCAGTGTTTATCCCAAGTATAAGAAAGTTCTGTCAGAAACAGTTCCTGTTTTATTTTCTAGCAGAAAGGCCAGATTGGGGGAGAAAAAGGGAGTATTTAATCTTGATTTTGTTTATGAAATATGTAGAGATAGGAAACTATTTTTAGATTTTGCAAGAAAAACTCATCTGATTAAATTAGAATTTTTTACTGAAATTGTAATGTTCTGATGAAGTTTGAGAAGAAAAATTCTATTTTAGATGGTTAATCATAGATTAGCAGGAATTCCAGGAATAACAAGATATGTGGTTCAACTAAAACCACACATCATGGCTTGCAGTTCAACTAAAACCATACATCTTGACTTGTGGTTCAGTTGCAGCAAACTAAAATTAAATGAGATTTTTCGTCTCACTTATCATTTGATCATGGGAACCAGAACAAAACAGACAAAAGCTTATTTCTATTTATCTTCTGGTACAGTTGCAGATTGGGGGCAATTTGTCATTGAAGTTATTCTATATTATGCAGAAGTCGACAAATCGAATTCAGAGGGGAAGCAGTATACAACAGATCTTGTGAGATTCTAGTCAACATTTTAAAGGAATGGATAGAGCCTGGAGCTATGTTTTTTCCAACAAATGGAAGGCATTTAAAAATTTATTACAAGAAGGTTTGATCATTTGACGTTAAATCATAGCCTTCATTTTGTAAATCCAGTAACGAATTGCCACACAAATACCATAGAAGGCACTTGGAAGCATGTTACAGATTCACTCCCTACCTGCAGTAGAAAAATAGATTTAAAATTTCATTTGTTGCTGTATATAAGTTTAGAAAATGAAGCAAACAGCAGGGAGTGGATTGTTTCAATAAGTTTTTAAAAATTGTTAGGGACATCAACTGGGCTGAGAAGGGCTTAGGTCAAATTCTTTAAAAGGGGAATTTAATCAAGATTTTTTATCACAATCTATCTTGCTGACAAGTGATGACTTTGGCCATTGTGTGACAATTTTTTATACATAAAAAGCTGCAAGGTAAGTTAATTTTATTTATATTTATTTTATTCAATGTAAGCAAGAAAGATTCTTCTTATGACTTTAATTTTAATGTTAATTTGCTTTAATATGTTAAATTTTAATGTTTCTCTTCTAGGCTTAGTGATAAATAGAACAATTTGTTTATTACTATCCTGAATCACTTAAAAAAATAGATTTTTATTCTTAAATTCAATGCAGTATTGCTAAAATAATTATTAACTATTTACATTTAGTTCTATAAAAATTTGTCCTTTCACTACTTTTTTAGTTTAATATTATGTAGGAAAAAAATATTACATGTTTCATTTTTATGCTTCTACTAAAGTTAGAAAGAATCCCCCCCCACCATTAATTTTTGTACAGAGGTGGTGGTGGTGGTGGGGGGGGTAAACTTAGATTGAAGACAGGAACTTTGCAAAACTGTTTAGTCAGGAGAAAGGGAGGGGGAGAGGGGAAGTATCGCGGCGTTTCCTGGCGGTTAAGGGGGAAGGCAATCCTGTGCTTCCCTTGGCGACTCTTGTCGCCGGAAAAAAAATTTGGCGATTTTTGAAAAAAGTCCGTATATCGAACTTGTACCAAACAAATAATGAATCTACTACAATGGTAAATACCTGGAAATTTTAAAACGTATTATTAAAACATTATAAATAATCAAGGCATAAAATTTTTACATTCACGTGATCGGAGAATCGAGCTTTTACACGGCAGAAGCTAGAAAGTCGATGAACGGAAAATGTTAATTACATCAAATCAAAGCACAAAATAAAATAAAAATACAATATAAAAAGATTAAAATAATAATAATTCAAAATTATGAATCAAAGTTTTTAGTTGTTCACATAAGTTAGAAATTCCATAAATCAGCAAATATGTTAAAACTAGCTTTCATGGCCCGGCGTTGCACGGGCTTTTACCGAGTGCATACATATGTGCATTGATAAAAAAAAAACGTACAAAATGACAAATGAAATTCATAAAGTGTCTTTTTTGAAACTAAATTTTTTAAAAAAATAAAGATAATCAGTTTTATAATATTTTTTAAAAATATATGGCTAACTATGTTTTGCTCATTATTTTACACATGTGTATAAAATGTTTCACATATTCAAGAAATATTTTTTATAAGAATTCATAAAATTATTGGTAATGAATTCAGTGGTATGAAATTTTTTCTAACAGTTAAAAAAACATGATAAATGAAATTGATAATAACAGTATCCATTTATTTAATTTTTGTAACATTTAAAACTACCTTTGTATTGGAAAAAAAATTGTGTGGAACCATTAGCCTGTGCATTAAATATTATATTTAAAGCACAGTTTCCAGAGTGAGGGGCGAGGACCCTGTTCCACATTTCACTCCACAATACACAAAATAAGTGTTTACATAAAGAACTGTTTTAATAGTTAATTATGTGTACACTTATCTTGCATTATTAATGTCTACATTTGTAAATTTTCAAGGGTACCAGCACATCATACATTTTAAAAAAGAAATTGACTTTTGCAATTGCAGTTTTAAGAAATTGTGCATATTTTTCAGAATCAAAAATTTATCTTTTTAAATTTCAGACTACCCTTTTTTTTTAAAGAAAATAAGTAAAGATTATCAGTTTTATTATGTTTTTCAAAGATAATATGCAGGTATTTAATTCAAAAACTTGTTAATTATATTTTTTTCATTATTTTATACATGTAAAATATTTTTCACATGCAAGAAATACTTTTATATGTGATACATAAATGAAAAAAAGTATTACAAAATTACATTATGTTTCATAAAACGAAGGAAAAAATATTTTGAAGTTAAAATAACTTTCGTAACTTTAAAGAATGCTTGAAGTATAATTACACTGTAAACATTAAATGGAAAATATGTGTTCAACACATCAAAAAATTTCATACAACTATGAATGATTTATAATTTTAGAAATAACATTTTGTAACATTTATAACTACCTTTCTATTCGAAAAAAAAATTGTGTGGAACCATTAGCCTGTGCATTGAATATTATATTTAAAGCACAGTTTCCAGAGTGAGGGGCGAGGACCCTGTTCCACATTTCACTCCACAATACACAAAATAAGTGTTTACATAAAAAACTGTTTTAATAGTTAATTATCTATACACTTATCTTGCATTATTAATGTCTACATTTTTAAATTTCAGAATCAAAAAATACTAACGCACATATGTACATTGGTAAAAGTGTCTATTTATTTTAACTTTTTAAATTTCAGACTACCCTTTTTTTTTAAAGAAAAAAAGTAAAGATTATCAGTTTTATTATGTTTTTCAAAGATAATATGCAGGTATTTAATTCAAAAACTTGTTAATTATATTTTTTTCATTATTTTATACATTTAAAATATTTTTCACATGCAAGAAATACTTTTATATGACCAGCACATCATACACTTTAAAAAAGAACTTGACTTTTGCAATTGCAGTTTTAAGAAATTGTGCATATTTTTCAGAATCAAAAATTTATCTTTTTAAATTTCAGACTACCCTTTTTTTTAAAGAAAAAAAGTAAAGATTATCAGTTTTATTATGTTTTTCAGATAATATGCAGGTATTTAATTCAAAAACTTGTTAATTATATTTTTTTCATTATTTTATACATGTAAAATATTTTTCACATGCAAGAAATACTTTTATATGTGATACATAAATGAAAAAAAGTATTACAAAATTACATTATGTTTCATAAAACGAAGGAAAAAATATTTTGAAGTTAAAATAACTTTCGTAACTTTAAAGAATGCTTGAAGTATAATTACACTGTAAACATTAAATGGAAAATATGTGTTCAACACATCAAAAAATTTCATACAACTATGAATGATTTATAATTTTAGAAATAACATTTTGTAACATTTATAACTACCTTTCTATTCGAAAAAAAAAATTGTGTGGAACCATTAGCCTGTGCATTGAATATTATATTTAAAGCACAGTTTCCAGAGTGAGGGGCGAGGACCCTGTTCCACATTTCACTCCACAATACACAAAATAAGTGTTTACATAAAAAACTGTTTTAATAGTTAATTATCTATACACTTATCTTGCATTATTAATGTCTACATTTTTAAATTTCAGAATCAAAAAATACTAACGCACATATGTACATTGGTAAAAGTGTCTATTTATTTTAACTTTTTAAATTTCAGACTACCCTTTTTTTTTAAAGAAAAAAAGTAAAGATTATCAGTTTTATTATGTTTTTCAAAGATAATATGCAGGTATTTAATTCAAAAACTTGTTAATTATATTTTTTTCATTATTTTATACATTTAAAATATTTTTCACATGCAAGAAATACTTTTATATGACCAGCACATCAAACACTTTAAAAAAGAACTTGACTTTTGCAATTGCAGTTTTAAGAAATTGTGCATATTTTTCTGAATCAAAAATTTATCTTTTTAAATTTCAGACTACCCTTTTTTTTTAAAGAAAAAAAGTAAAGATTATCAGTTTTATTATGTTTTTCAGATAATATGCAGGTATTTAATTCAAAAACTTGTTAATTATATTTTTTTCATTATTTTATACATGTAAAATATTTTTCACATGCAAGAAATACTTTTATATGTGATACATAAATGAAAAAAAGTATTACAAAATTACATTATGTTTCATAAAACGAAGGAAAAAATATTTTGAAGTTAAAATAACTTTCGTAACTTTAAAGAATGCTTGAAGTATAATTACACTGTAAACATTAAATGGAAAATATGTGTTCAACACATCAAAAAATTTCATACAACTATGAATGATTTATAATTTTAGAAATAACATTTTGTAACATTTATAACTACCTTTCTATTCGAAAAAAAAAATTGTGTGGAACCATTAGCCTGTGCATTGAATATTATATTTAAAGCACAGTTTCCAGAGTGAGGGGCGAGGACCCTGTTCCACATTTCACTCCACAATACACAAAATAAGTGTTTACATAAAAAACTGTTTTAATAGTTAATTATCTATACACTTATCTTGCATTATTAATGTCTACATTTTTAAATTTCAGAATCAAAAAATACTAACGCACATATGTACATTGGTAAAAGTGTCTATTTATTTTAACTTTTTAAATTTCAGACTACCCTTTTTTTTTAAAGAAAAAAAGTAAAGATTATCAGTTTTATTATGTTTTTCAAAGATAATATGCAGGTATTTAATTCAAAAACTTGTTAATTATATTTTTTTCATTATTTTATACATTTAAAATATTTTTCACATGCAAGAAATACTTTTATATGACCAGCACATCATACACTTTAAAAAAGAACTTGACTTTTGCAATTGCAGTTTTAAGAAATTGTGCATATTTTTCAGAATCAAAAATTTATCTTTTTAAATTTCAGACTACCCTTTTTTTTAAAGAAAAAAAGTAAAGATTATCAGTTTTATTATGTTTTTCAGATAATATGCAGGTATTTAATTCAAAAACTTGTTAATTATATTTTTTTCATTATTTTATACATGTAAAATATTTTTCACATGCAAGAAATACTTTTATATGTGATACATAAATGAAAAAAAGTATTACAAAATTACATTATGTTTCATAAAACGAAGGAAAAAATATTTTGAAGTTAAAATAACTTTCGTAACTTTAAAGAATGCTTGAAGTATAATTACACTGTAAACATTAAATGGAAAATATGTGTTCAACACATCAAAAAATTTCATACAACTATGAATGATTTATAATTTTAGAAATAACATTTTGTAACATTTATAACTACCTTTCTATTCGAAAAAAAATTGTGTGGAACCATTAGCCTGTGCATTGAATATTATATTTAAAGCACAGTTTCCAGAGTGAGGGGCGAGGACCCTGTTCCACATTTCACTCCACAATACACAAAATAAGTGTTTACATAAAAAACTGTTTTAATAGTTAATTATCTATACACTTATCTTGCATTATTAATGTCTACATTTTTAAATTTCAGAATCAAAAAATACTAACGCACATATGTACATTGGTAAAAGTGTCTATTTATTTTAACTTTTTAAATTTCAGACTACCCTTTTTTTTTAAAGAAAAAAAGTAAAGATTATCAGTTTTATTATGTTTTTCAAAGATAATATGCAGGTATTTAATTCAAAAACTTGTTAATTATATTTTTTTCATTATTTTAAACATTTAAAATATTTTTCACATGCAAGAAATACTTTTATATGACCAGCACATCATACACTTTAAAAAAGAACTTGACTTTTGCAATTGCAGTTTTAAGAAATTGTGCATATTTTTCAGAATCAAAAATTTATCTTTTTAAATTTCAGACTACCCTTTTTTTAAAGAAAAAAAGTAAAGATTATCAGTTTTATTATGTTTTTCAGATAATATGCAGGTATTTAATTCAAAAACTTGTTAATTATATTTTTTTCATTATTTTATACATGTAAAATATTTTTCACATGCAAGAAATACTTTTATATGTGATACATAAATGAAAAAAAGTATTACAAAATTACATTATGTTTCATAAAACGAAGGAAAAAATATTTTGAAGTTAAAATAACTTTCGTAACTTTAAAGAATGCTTGAAGTATAATTACACTGTAAACATTAAATGGAAAATATGTGTTCAACACATCAAAAAATTTCATACAACTATGAATGATTTATAATTTTAGAAATAACATTTTGTAACATTTATAACTACCTTTCTATTCGAAAAAAAATTGTGTGGAACCATTAGCCTGTGCATTGAATATTATATTTAAAGCACAGTTTCCAGAGTGAGGGGCGAGGACCCTGTTCCACATTTCACTCCACAATACACAAAATAAGTGTTTACATAAAAAACTGTTTTAATAGTTAATTATCTATACACTTATCTTGCATTATTAATGTCTACATTTTTAAATTTCAGAATCAAAAAATACTAACGCACATATGTACATTGGTAAAAGTGTCTATTTATTTTAACTTTTTAAATTTCAGACTACCCTTTTTTTTTAAAGAAAAAAAGTAAAGATTATCAGTTTTATTATGTTTTTCAAAGATAATATGCAGGTATTTAATTCAAAAACTTGTTAATTATATTTTTTTCATTATTTTAAACATTTAAAATATTTTTCACATGCAAGAAATACTTTTATATGACCAGCACATCATACACTTTAAAAAAGAACTTGACTTTTGCAATTGCAGTTTTAAGAAATTGTGCATATTTTTCAGAATCAAAAATTTATCTTTTTAAATTTCAGACTACCCTTTTTTTTAAAGAAAAAAAGTAAAGATTATCAGTTTTATTATGTTTTTCAGATAATATGCAGGTATTTAATTCAAAAACTTGTTAATTATATTTTTTTCATTATTTTATACATGTAAAATATTTTTCACATGCAAGAAATACTTTTATATGTGATACATAAATGAAAAAAAGTATTACAAAATTACATTATGTTTCATAAAACGAAGGAAAAAATATTTTGAAGTTAAAATAACTTTCGTAACTTTAAAGAATGCTTGAAGTATAATTACACTGTAAACATTACATGGGAAATATAAGTTCAACACATCAAAAAATTTCATACAACTATGAATGATTTATAATTTTAGAAATAACATTTTGTAACATTTATAACTACCTTTCTATTCGAAAAAAAATTGTGTGGAACCATTAGTCTGTGCATTGAATATTATATTTAAAGCACAGTTTCCAGAGTGAGGGGCGAGGACCCTGTTCCACGTGTCACTCCACAGTACGCAAAATAAGTGTTTACATAAAAAACTGTTTTAATAGTTGATTATGTATACACTTATCTTGCATTATTAATGCCTACATTTTTAAATTTTTAAGGGTACCAGCACATCATACACTTTAAAAAAAGAAATTGACTTTTTGATTGCAATTTAAGAAATAGATTACATAAAAAACTGTTTTAATAGTTAATTATCTATACACTTATCTTGCATTATTAATGTCTACATTTTTAAATTTCAGAATCAAAAAATACTAACGCACATATGTACATTGGTAAAAGTGTCTATTTATTTTAACTTTTTAAATTTCAGACTACCCTTTTTTTTTAAAGAAAAAAAGTAAAGATTATCAGTTTTATTATATTTTTCAAAGATAATATGCAGGTATTTAATTCAAAAACTTGTTAATTATATTTTTTTCATTATTTTATACATTTAAAATATTTTTCACATGCAAGAAATACTTTTATATGACCAGCACATCATACACTTTAAAAAAGAACTTGACTTTTGCAATTGCAGTTTTAAGAAATTGTGCATATTTTTCAGAATCAAAAAATACTAACGCACATATGTACATTGATAAAAGTGTCTATTTATTTTATCTTTTTAAATTTCAGTCAACCCTTTTTTTTTTTAAAGACAAAAAGTAAAGATTATCAGTTTTATTATGTTTTTCAGATAATATGCAGGTATTTAATTCAAAAACTTGTTAATTATATTTTTTTCATTATTTTATACATGTAAAATATTTTTCACATGCAAGAAATACTTTTTTATGTGATACATAAATGAAAAAAAGTATTACAAAATTACATTATGTTTCATAAAACGAAGGAAAAAATATTTTGAAGTTAAAATAACTTTCGTAACTTTAAAGAATGCTTGAAGTATAATTACACTGTAAACATTACATGGGAAATATGGGTTCAACACATCAAAAAATTTCATACAACTATGAATGATTTATAATTTTAGAAATAACATTTTGTAACATTTATAACTACCTTTCTATTCGAAAAAAAAAATTGTGTGGAACCATTAGCCTGTGCATTGAATATTATATTTAAAGCACAGTTTCCAGAGTGAGGGGTGAGGACCCTGTTCCACGTGTCACTCCACAGTACGCAAAATAAGTGTTTACATAAAAAACTGTTTTAATAGTTGATTATGTATACACTTATCTTGCATTATTAATGCCTACATTTTTAAATTTTTAAGGGTACCAGCACATCATACACTTTAAAAAAAGAAATTGACTTTTTGATTGCAATTTAAGAAATAGATTACATAAAAAACCGTTTTAATAGTTGATTATGTATACATTTATCTTGCATTATTAATGCCTACATTTTTTAATGTAAAACTGCTTTAATAGTTGATTATGCATACACTTATCTTGCATTATTGCCTACATTTTTAAATTTTTAAGGGTATCAGAGCACATCAGACACTTTAAAAAAGAAATTGACTTTTTGATTGCAGTTTTAAGAAAATAGAGTGAGGGGCAAGGACCCTGTTTCACATGTCACTCCACAGTATGCAAAATAAGTGTTTACATAAAAAACTGCACATGTCACTCCACAGTCTGCAAAATAAGTGTTTACATAAAAAACTGTTTTAATAGTCGACTATGTATACACTTATCTTACATTATTAATGCCTACATGTTTAAATTTTCAAGGGAACCAATATTTTGAAAATAAAATAGCTTTTATAATGTATTACACCGTCAACGATACACGGAAAGTTGGGGCTCAACAAACCACAAAATTTCATGCAAATATTAATGATTTATAATTTCGGAAATTAAAAGAACATTGATAAAGAAAAAGTGACATTTTTATTAATATGATATGTATGTGTGTTATAAAACCAACTGAAGAATACTCTCATCATATCCAAAATGCTTTCCAATGAACACCAAAAATCTATTTTATGCACCACGTCATCCGTCAACAATACACAGAAACTGTGTTAGATAAAAAAAGCAAAAAAGTAAGTACCATCCATCAACAATACACAGAAACTTGGGGTAAAACACACCACAAGGTCCATGAACCATTGTAGATTCGACAACTTAATGCATTTGAGAATCAAGGGCATCTTACACTGTAACGTATCACAAAAGCTTAAAGTAAAACTTTACGAAAAACAACATAATTAAAAGAACATTGATAAAGAAAAAGTGACATTTTTATTAATATGATATGTATGTGTGTTATAAAACCAACTGAAGAATACCATCAACAATACACAGAAACTTGGGGTAAAACACACCACAAGGTCCATGAACCATTGTAGATTCGACAACTTAATGCATTTGAGAATCAAGGGCATCTTACACTCTAACGTATCACAAAAGCTTAAAGTAAAACTTCACGGAAAACAACATTTTTTGTAAAAACTCTATTTGAACCATTTAATTTCCCTTGTTTCTTCGTGTCGTTTACCAAAACGCGATCGTAGTGCATGGATGTAGCTCTTGAGAAGGCAACATACAACATCCCATGAGAAAATACTGGCTGGGGCAAATATATTCCTACTTTTTGAAGAGTCTGTCCCTGAGATTTATTAATGGTCATAGCAAAACCAAGCCGAACTGGAAACTGTCGCCTTTGAAGTTGGAAAGGTAGATTGCTGTCAGAAGGATGAAGCGTGTCGTAGTCTCCCACTACCCCTTTGCATATTATCTATGTTAGGATATGTAGTATTCATAATTAAAGACTACTCAAATAATAAATCACTTATTTATTATTTCTTTAAGACAGAAATCTACAATTAATAATCAACTTTAAGAACAATAAATTATCATGGAGTATTATCAGAATTCAATTATGGACGACGGAATACTAACTGATATCACGAGGGGAAATAACACGTACAATCAAACTACACATTTAAATCTAAGCCACAAAAGTTACAGACCTGAAATCTTCTTCAGAAGGAACCTGGAACGAGTAGAATTTATGACGTGGCTATAATCTAGGATATCTTCAATAACTTCTGATCCGCCTTAAGGAATCTTTTTCAATAATCTTCAAATTTCACTTCATTAAGCTAGACGGTTAAAAACACCTTCTTGGACAACCACGTAGTTTACTTTTTAATCCCAAACACGGAGTTCTACTCTATCAAACCGCTTAGTCATCCTCTTTCTCTTCATTTCATTTCTCCCTTTTATATCTCTTTCGAACTCGCTAAACACGAAACTATCTTATTTACATAAGTCACACTTCCAGCTCTCAGTGGGGATTGGTCAAAATAAATACAATTTAAAAGTTTATAAGAGAAGGTTAGTGAAACGCGTAAGCACCCGTCACAAGCGTAATTCTCGGAATAAAGGCACGTGAGCCTTTTGTATGCCCAGTCAAAATTTCAGCATCTATTACATTGGGCATCAGTTTCCGAATAATCAAACGCGTTCCATTACACAGTCCTGCAGATGGATTTAAGTTCCTGAGCAACATAATCACGGCTCCTACTTTCAAATTAAGTATGTGTGGTGGCATTCCAGAAGGAGTTATTCCGTTGATGAAATCCAGTTGAAAATTGTTCTGTTCTTCTTGATCTTCAGAAATAATGCTGTCTGCGCTGAAATATGTAAAATTCTGGCCTGGAAATCTTGCTAAAACTTGTTCGTTGATTTTCAGAGAATCCTCATTCTTGGGGCATAAAATAGCCTTTCCCGACAGATTTTCCATATCAAAAACAGATGATCCAAAAATTTCATCAACAATGGACTCCTTCACGACACATTCTTCGGGAATTTCCACAATATCTTCTCCTAATTGGCAGTCATTCTTCAAAGTTCCATTGCCGAGATGCAGAAGCCAACTTGCAAAATCCTGTTCATGGGGTTCAGTTCTCATATTCCTAAAGAGTGAAAATTGCTTGAATGAGCTCCAATGAGGTGAATTCTTCAAGCAAGTCTCAACAATTGCTGTTCTATTAGCATGTACTGCAACAGGTAAAATCTGTCGCCAGTCACCACCAAGAACAAAAACTTTGCCTCCAAACGGTACGTCTAAGTCCATCAGATCTCTGAAAAGCCTGTCAACTGCACTCAAAGCATGATGAGGAGTCATAGTGCACTCATCCCAGATAATAATCTTCGCCGCCTTAAGAAATTTCCCCTCTTCAGTGTTATGACGAACACCACATGATGAATTATCCAGAATGGGGACCGGTAACTTGAATCTTGAATGCGCTGTTCTGCCGCCTTCCAAAATTATAGCTGAAATTCCAGTCCATGCAACAGGAACAACAATTTCCCCCAATCCTCTTACTGAATGAATTATGGCATTGAATAAAAAACTTTTGCCGGACCCAGCAAAAGCATTCACACAAAATGCCTTAGATGAAGCCTCGTCAACATCTTGGATTGCAAGAATAACTGCATCGAAAATTGTACGCTGCTCCGGATTCAACATTGACATTAGTCTCTCACCTTCTTGCCTTTCTTCTTCTAAGTTGTAAAAATCTGTATTGACATATGCGTGAGAAATGGCAGGTTCTGGCAATCCAATGCTCATGAGGGTCATGTTGTGAGCATGAAGTTGATCGGCTATGTTGTGCAATGCAAGATCTACACTTTGCTGCACTGAGGTGTGGAACTCAAAATCTTCAGACAAATAAGATTTGAATTCTTCCCAAAGTGCCAGAGGTGATGTTGGGTTACAAAAAACGCAAATAAAAATAAACAACTGCCTTAACTTTGATGGCATTTGAAAGCTACATGCCTCCCTCAAGCCGTTTCTCCACTCACCATCATCTTCCAACAAATTCCTAACACGACACGCCTCTTTGAAAGAAATCATTTCAACACCCTCAAAGGTTCGTAACTCTTCAAAAGACTTAGCTCCCGGAACATGAAACAGAAGCATCCGTAGATGAAATCGTTCAATGTCTTTCGGACTAACAGAATATAACCTTGACACAATTCGGTCTCCCAATCGTACACGTCACTCCCATTTATTGTTCTTCCAAACAAAATGCTTCGGAATGTCAGCATATATGTATCTGTTGGCATCAGGATCCGTTCTGTTCAATTCAAACCAAGCTGTCAGCATGGTACAGTCGGTCGAAAAAATAGTCGAGCACCGTGACCCTTTCCAAAAATGATTGAAAATGGAAAACGACCTTTTTGGAAAGGAGGTCAGAATCGTGTCCCTTGGGGTGTGTTGATTGAAAATTTTTTCCTCTGAAAAAAATATGGGGCGCTAGAACAAAAAATTGTTTCATCCTGGATGAGGGGACAAATGAAATGGAGACTTGTCCCGCTGGGCAACGACCCATGTCAATGGAGGTAGGTCAGGGAGGGACAATGAGACTAGTCAAGCTGGGGGAAAGCAGCGACCTATAAAGTGTAGGCATTACAACGTTGGTATGTCGAGAAAAGACAGAGAATCATTCCAATAGGGGTGTTGTTGGAACATGGGAGGCGAGCCATCTCACGACGTTGCCCTCTTGGCGTGGGGCCCTCGTCTACGTGAGTGGACCCTTTGTGTGACCAGGGTCTTGACAATTTAAGCGTCTCATTTTCGCATCAATCGACCTTTGCACCCGTATAGTATTGCGTTTCTCAGTACCCTCTTTCCAGGGGGAATAGAAAAATGACTGTGGGAAATAAAAATGTTGGGCTGCCAAGCGTGTACGGGACCCATGGTATAATGTCCGATCCGGGCTGGAAATGTTTAAATTGTATGATTCCCTTGTATCCGCGCTACGAGGATACGGAGGAACCTCTGCATTTGAATCTATACGATAATAAAATAGTGTATGTCGAGGAGGGAGCCGAGGAAAGAGATTTGATTCAAAGGGAAAAAGACGTGTTGAAAAGGGAAAAAGACGAGTTGAAAAGGGAAAAAGACGAGTTGAAAACAAAAGAATATGAATGGAAAACAAAAGAATATGAATGGAAAACAAAAGAATATGAGTTGAACGCTAAAGAATATGAGTTGAACGCTAAAGTACAAAACGTGTCAGTTGAAAATAAAATATTGAAAAATTTGTTGCAAGGAAAAAGAGTGGATAGAATCTCTTTCAATACATGGCGTTGGAAAAACAATAGTGTAAAAAGGTTGGTTCGACCTCGTTCAACCATCTCTCAACTTTCAAGTTTACTAGCAAACCTTTGAAACTAAATCATGTAACTTCTCTAAAAAAAAAAAAAAAAAAAAAAAAATTTTTTTTTTTTTTTTTTTTTTTTAGAGAGGTAGATTGTTTTGAACTTTTTGAGCTCTGCCAAGAGTTTGGTTGTCAAGCTCCTGAAAGATATTTTAAACTTGCCTCACATTCTTTTTTTTGGCTTTTGCGATATTTTATTTTATTAGCCTTCCATTGTGAATCTTACACAATGTTCCAGGGACAGTCTCAAAAAATGTGTCAACCTTCCATTGTGAATCTTACACACAATGTTCCAGCCACAGTCTGAATCAATGTGTCAGAGTTTTTTTTTTCTTGTCGTTTCCAAACCCCCCCCAATGGAAGAATAATTCCTGGTCCCGAGCTCCAGCAAACATTCTCCCAAGGCTCTTCCAAACCCTCAATTTGTATACTATATGGAATGTCACCCTGATTTGCTTTTCATCTTTCACATTTTATTGGTCTTGCACAATGTTCCAACAATTGTGTCAGAGTTTTTTTCTTGTCGTTTCCAACCTTGACTCTGAGAGTAGCCCAAAAAAATGGGAGATGAATGACTGGTCCCGAGCTATGCTCCTTTCCAGTCATCCATCTCCCATTTTTCTGGGGAATCCCCCTCCTCTACGAGGCTGCTCGTATGGGGTTGGGCGCCCTGCAGAGAGGACAGGTATTCCTCACCTCCAGGTGTTGCAGTAAACACCGCATGTGAAATACATGGCCACAATGTGTCTTTTCTGGCCAATGCATCGGACTCAGACAGATGGAACACGTCTCGGGTATTTGGAAGACGCTTTCGGGCCATTTGAGTGCAAAACAGCCATCCAAGACGGCTTGAGCCAAGAGAATCCAAGGGGCCAACGGTTGAGGTCCATGTCGCCTCCAGGCCTTGTACGCCAATCGATACAATTTGGGAAGGGCCAAGACCGTCCACAGAGCTTGCAGAAAGGCCCCCTTGCCTTGGGCCGCCTGCTGTTCGAGGTAATCACTGTAAAGTTCGGAAGGTTCAGAAGAGGTGAGACATTCAAAGGTGGGCAGGTCGTCGATGGGCTCGGGATGGGGCAACACTTTTCGTAAAAGGTCTCCCAGGTCCACGGGGGAAAGAGCAATGACGTCGGACGGAGTGAGAGTCTGTAACTGGGCTCGAAACTGCATCATAAAAGTAATGTACTCGGCCAAATGGGCCTCGTGGTATTCGGCCAGGTAGATTTGAAAGGCTTTGTCAGACTCCATTGTCTCGTATGAGGCAAAAAGGCGTCCGAATCGTGCTTTTGAGAGAAGAGCGACGCGCAGAAAGTGCTTTTGGATTGGCTAGACAGGAGGAAGATCCTGTGAGGGTCATGTCCGTTCTTTCAAAATGGATGGCATCATCTCCGGTCCCGCCGGAAGCCCTTTCAAGGTGGCAGAAAGAGTAGGATCCACGGGGCCCTGTCTCCAACATTGACAGTGAGCTCGTGTCAAACATTCGAGCGAGTGTAAAGACCCGTCCCGTACGACGACATGATTGAAGCGTTTCACGATAAAATAGTGTTCGGGGGCGTCAAAGACATTAAAACAATGGCAAGTGTCGGGTCCTTCCGTGCAGGCATCTGCACTATAGACACAATCGGAAAGATGGAATCCATGCTCGCTCAAGACCACCTGGACGGGAATGGGAAAGTGGGTCGCGAGTTGTTGAAATTTCACAATACCCGCTAAACGTTGCAAGCGTCGTCTATAAGACGACCAGCGTGAGACGTTGTCTCGCAAACCTGGGAGAATGTTTTTTTCCAATTTACCCAGGAGAGAATCGAACGAGGTCATCATGAAGAGAATAAGAAATGTTGACAACAGATTAAACCAAATGAAAGCTCGAGTGAAAGGCTCAACCTTTTTAAACACTCTCCAATCTTTCTAAAAAAAAAAAAAAAAAAAAAATTTTTTTTTTTTTTTTTTTTTTTTTTTAGAGAGATTGGTTGTAAACTTTATTTGCATCTGATAAATGTTTTAAACTTTATTTGCATCTGATAAATGTTTTAAACTTTATTTTTGCTTCTGAAAGATGTTTCAAATGTTATGTACGTCTGAAAGATATTTCAAATGTTATGTGCGTCTGACAAATATTTCAAACTTTCCTTCTGAAAGATATTTCAAACTTTGTTTGCGAGATTTTTCAAATTTTATGTGCTTCTGACAAATCTTTTAAACTTTATTCGCTTCCGACAGAGGGTTTGG
The DNA here is from genome assembly GCA_019973975.1 of Trichonephila clavata. Taxonomy (NCBI): domain Eukaryota; kingdom Metazoa; phylum Arthropoda; class Arachnida; order Araneae; family Nephilidae; genus Trichonephila; species Trichonephila clavata. Next base: position 6,927 of record BMAO01038777.1, on the reverse strand, counting down.
GAAACCCACTCTGGATCACGTCATACATCCTTTGCCAACGTTTACTATTTTCGTCCGTCCAATGCATGGCCCGGGGTAAATAGTGTTGTCCAATCTCTAAAATTTCTTTCAATCGTGCTTCGGTGGGTTCACCGCGCATCACTCGTTCTTGAAACACCATCGATTTCAATAAAACGTGAATCACACAATCATGAGGGGACTCTTTTCCCCGAGAACACACTAAACAATCTTGTTCACAATAACATGCATCCGAAACAGCAGACATGGTCGGACACGATAGATTGAAAAGAAACAAAATTTCAAAGCACACTACACTAGACGAGTAAATGAAATGAGGGGGTGGTAGAAGGCTTTTAAACTTAAAAAGAACACGGAGTCCACGCAGCACAAGAAGAGAAAAACTCTAGCTAGACAAGAAATTAATTTATCCTTATAAAAAAAAAAAAAAAAAAAATTTTTTTTTTTTTTTTTTTTTTTTTTTTTTAGAGAGAATGTTTAAAAGCAAACACTTGACAGATTACATTTCAGAGCACAAAATTTGCAGCTTCTCTTTTTCAACATGACCGACCCGGACAATGTGTTGAGCCTGTTATCCGACCCTGGTTCCCCTTTGCCCTCCATGGGTTCTCCTTCACACCCAGAGTCTTCTCATGAGCCCCCAAAACTAAACTCTCCCCAAGACCCTCGACGACGTCGTTTCTCTTCGTCTCGACGACGCCCTCCTTATGCTTATCGATTTCCCCAGCACCACGCTCAAGTCTTTTTCCATACGCACGGTCTGGCCGTGTTGTGTCTCCGAGACCATGGTTTCACGCTCACCAACGGGGTCGTCTCGTATGCTTCGGATCGCGTCGAGGCGCATAAAGTGTTCAACTCTTTACATTATCTCAATGTCGGCACCCTCTGTGTGACCGATTCTCGTTCCAAGCAAGACTTTAAAGACATTCAAGCAAAATGGAGCGCTTTCAGTCCTTTCAAACGCATCCCCGTCATGCTCTTGAAATCCCATGCACGAGGCGAATGTCCCTTTTGCCACCAGACGCAATGTCATCGTTGGATTGCCGTGCAAGGCATGTGTTCCATACTCCACCAACCTCTCAACCCCATTTTTCACTCGCATCCGGCCTAACACGTCTATAAAAGGAGGACGCGGGTCGACGCTTCTCGTCAGTTTGCAGCATGGATGCCTTCCCAGAGCACCTCTCCTCCACCGTGGTGCCCGTGACGCTGCCCGAGAAACCCGATGCGTTGGAATATGCCGCTCAACAAGGCCAGGTGCGAGCGGGCATCCTCTACCAGGAGCCTCACGCCAAACGCGTGTTTACCTTATTTCGTCAAGATCCGTGGTACCACCAAAAGACGTTGATGGACAATTTCAAGCGGGCCGTGCTGGAAGCCAAGCACGTCAACGAATTTCGACCCAACGCGATCCTGTGGGAAAAAGTGTCCAAAAGCCTCTTGAAAAATCCAGATCGTTTGCTCAAAAATACCGACAAGAGGATGGTGTACATTTATGGCAACCTGTTTTTTGTGAAAAAAGACTTTACCTTTGGGTTGAGAACGGTGCACCCCGGACAAGTGCATTTCATTCAAACGACGCACGTGCCCCTGCTGCTCTACGAACTGCCCCCTTCCAGTCTCCAGTGTCGAGCCCGACCCAACGTGAACGAGAAGAGTTTCGAGCCCTACGACCAAATGCTCTACCATCGGACCATCTTGGAGCCACACACGGCCTATCCGATCCCGGCGGGAACCCACTATTTGCTGTTGACGGTTCAAAAAACCGTTTTGGGTCTGGACCTGATCCCCGAATCCCTGCTCCCTCAGCTCCTTCAGAAGGGATTTCACCTGGGAGATTTTCGAAAAAAAAAAACGTTGGATCAAACCGCCTACAAGCTACCGCCTCCGACCCCAGTGCTTGGACTGAAGCGATCGGGGGAGGAGACGCGCCCCTCCAAGAAACGAGGATGCATCCAGAGACTTGTGCAGATTCCACAACCTGAGCTACTCTATCCTCAACCTGTGCAGATTCCACAACCTGAGCTACTCTATCCTCAACCTGTGCAGATTCCAGAACCTCAGCTCCTCTCTCCGCCACCTGTGCAGATTCCAGAACCTGAGCTCCTCTCTCCGCCACCTGTGCAGATTCCAGAACCTGAGCTCATCTCTCCGCCACCTGTGCAGATTCCAGAACCTGAGCTCATCTCTCCGCCACCTGTGCAGATTCCAGAACCTGAGCTCATCTCTCCAGAGCCCGAAGCTGCTTGGCTCGACCAACTCCTAACGTCCTTTTCTGGACCCGAACCCTCGGTGCTCCACCTGGTGCCCTCGTTCTTTGATGAAAACAATGAACTCATCACCTTCCTGGAGACTTTTGAACACGATATGGCGATGGAGCCCCTGGACTTGTCAATGCCCAAACTCTCCCCTTGTATCCGACCTTCTGTTGGATTTAAAGCCATGCAACCTCTGAATCTATCTTGTAGAGTATGATCAATAAAAAAATGATTATTTTTTTAAAAAAACGTCTCCTTCTTTGTGTCCAAACATTTATTGGACCCGTTGCAAACAAAAAGTATAATTGTTTTAAAAACAAGTCTCCTTCTTTGTGTCTGAATGATACAACCTTTATTGGACCCGTGTCCAACAAAAAGTATAATTTTTTAAAAAAGCAAGTCTCTTTGTGTCAGAATGATCCAACATTTATTGGACCAGTGTCGACACCGCACGACGATCGTGTTTGGTAATTTGGGTCGCTGGCCCGATCGAGTCACGTATTACGAGCACGACTATCCTTACACCATCCTCTTTGAACCCAATTTCGGGGTGCACGTGCCTCGGTCGTTTGGAAAGACCGTGGTCGTGTTTACCAGTCATTTGGATTTGACGTGGGATCCAGGCGTCCAGTTGAGATTCTTTCAACTGGGTCGTCCCCCGTCTCGCCGAGTTTGGGAAGCCCATCAACCTCACAATAAGGAGGCCTATACGTTGAATCTCACAAACTGCACGCGCCTAGCGGAGGTGTACGTGAGACTATTAACGTGGTTGGATGATTGGGAAATGCATCGAGACGACCCCCTTCCTTGGCGCCTGGTCATGCCCCCAGCTTGGAAACGGGCGTTGGAACCTCACGTGGAACGCTCGCATCGCAAGGCCTTGGAATATGGGATGCCAGTTGACGTCACGCTCCTCGACCCTATATAAAGCCAGCCAGCAGAATCATTCTTTTTCAGAAGCATGTCTATCTATTTTGCTCATGCCAACTACTTTCTCCACCAGGGCAAGCCAGTGCCCATCGAGTTGTCTATTGCCACCCTTCCCAAGAATGGCAGTGATCCTCAAGTGCTCTGCATTACCGTCAACCATGACGGATTCGACTCCACGCCCCGAGACATGCGATACAATGCCTGCAAAAACGCTCGTCTTCGTCTGGTACGTCCCTTGCCCAAGAGTGTGCCTGTAGACTACCTACCCTATTGCGTGAGGGGCATGGTGGACCCAGGAGGTCTCATTGTCGTGAAAAGCTCCAAACAGCAAAAAATGTTTAAAGAGTTGGGACTCGTCACCGTATGCTTGGAGATGCTGCCCAAATTCAACACCCTTGGCGATGGCACCTTTCCCAACCCCATGCATGATGACCTCCACGAGGAAGGGGACGTGTCTCATTGCACCATGCTGAAATCTTTTCAATTTGCAAAATATCTGCAGCAGTTTCAAAAGTTGCAGGCGGAATGGAAGGACAAAGTTTCAGCTTGAGAGAGTAAAAAAAAATTGCCCAATGGCCCAAAAAAAGGGGGACCGAGTCGACACCAAAGTCGACTCGGTCCCCCTTTTTTTGGATAAAGGAAGGTGCCAAGGTTGGAGAGCCTCTCTTTGAAAAATGTGTACTGTTTACCAACCTCTTTTATTTTTTTGCATGTCGATAGAAATCTCAGGATATGGATTGCCAGCCAATAGGAATCGATTCACGTGACCCACCAGAGTATATTAGGCGAGCCATCCGCCGCCCTTTTCTCAAATGCACCATGTCTCATCTAGCCTTTTTTGCTCATGCCAACGTGTTTCATCGTGGGGGTAAGCCTGTCCCCATCGAAGTCTCCATTGCCAGCATTTCGGAGGATCCACAAGTCATGTGCATCACCGTGGATCATTCCAATGGGACCTCGAAAGATGACCGGGTCAATCGGTATATCAACGAACGTCTCCGTCTCAAAAGCCACCTGCCTGGATCCGTGCCCCTCGAATACCTCAGCTTTTGCGTCAGGGGTAAATTTGGTCAGCTGGCGCAAGGCAATCGAGGCCTCATTGTGGTCAAGGGAACCGACCAACGCAAACTCTTTGAGCAGATGGGGTTGTTTACCATCAGCTTGGAGACGCTGCCAAAGTTCCAGGATATCCATGACCACACGCTACCCGATCACCTCCACGATGAGGTGCACGAAAATTATGACATTTCCGAGTGCACCATGGTCAAATCTTACCGGTTTGCGCGTTATCTACACCATTTCAACAAGCTGCAGGCCGAATGTCAGAAACAAATGGCTGATTTAGTGGAGTAAATGTGGAACATTGAACTGTACAGAGTAGTGAACATTGAAATATGAAACTCTACCTATTGAACTGAACCGAAAAAAGGGGGACCGAGTCGACACAAGAGTCGACTCGGTCCCCCTTTTTTTGGGTGAAGGAAGGTGCCAACGTTGGAGGGCCTCTCTTTGAAAACTTGTACTAAGAAGGAACCTTTTGTGTTTTAATTCATGACGTCATAAATGGATGTAAGTATCATGAAAATGAATGGAAGGAAAGGATAGGATGCAAAAGGGTTGAAATATATTTCAGAAGCAAATAAAGTTTACAACCAATCTCTCTAAAAAAAAAAAAAAAAAAAAAAAAAAAAAAAAAAAAAAAAAAAAAAAAAAAAAAAAAAAAAAAAAAAAAATTTTTTTTTTTTTTTTTTTTTTTTTTTTTTTTTTTTTTTTTTTTTTTTTTTTTTTTTTTTTTTTTTTTTTTTTTTTTTAGAGAAGCTTACATGATTTAGTTTCAAAGGTTTGCTAGGGAACTCGAAAGTTGAGAGATGGCTGAACGAGGTCGAACCAACCTTTTTACACTATTGTTTTTCCAACGCCATGTATTGGAAGAGATTCTGTCCACTCTTTTTCTTTGCAACAAATTTTTCAATATTTTAATTTTCAACTGACATGTTTTGTACTGTAGCGTTCACCACGTCAAGTTCCTTTTTCAACACGTCATTTTCCTTTTTCACCATGTCATTTTCTTTTGTTTTGAACTCGTCAAGTTCCTTTTTCAACACGTCATTTTCCTTTTTCAACACGTCATTTTCCTTTTTCAACACATCTCTTTCCCTTTCCATGAGGTCGTTTCTCGCTTTCATCTCGTTGAGCTTTTGGTCGTTTTTCGCTTGCATTTCATCCATCTTTGACCTTAATATCAGCTTGTGGTCCATGGCACATACTTGTTTTGTTTTCTTGACTTCATTCATCATATTTTGTTGTTTACGAGACAACACATATATTTCGTCTCTTATGCGTTGAAAGGAACACTCGGCTCCCTGATTTCCCTCCTTGACATACACTATTTTATTATTGTATAGATTCAACTGTAGAGGTGTGACTTCCTCCGTTTCCTCGTAGTTCGGATACAAGGGAATCACACAATTTAAAAATTTCCAACCCGTCACATGGATCGGTACCCCCCATCTTACATTACGCCATGGGTCTCGTACACGCTTGGCAACCTTTTCCCAACTGGATACATTTTTACTTCCAAGTTGCTCCCACAATAATTTTTCTATTCCCCCTGGAAAGAGGGTACAGAGAAACGCAATACTATGCGGGTGCAAGGGTCGATTGATGTGAAAATGAGACGCATTGCCTGAATCGCTTAAATTGTCAGGAATCTCGCCCTTGTCACACGACGATTTGGGTTGACTCACATAGACGATGGTTCGCACCAGATGAAAGGCATTTTTAATCTTGACGCATTTTTTAGCCTGACCACTCTTGGGAAATTCATACCGAACTTTTCCTTTCCAGACGTCTTCAAACGCACTCTCTTGTTCACACGCTAGAATCATGTGTCGATGCTGTATTTTACCCCTCTCATTTTGCAATCCATCGCAGAGGCACCAAAAGGGTAATAGGACACATTGATCTCGAATCTTTTCCATTTCCCGGCGAAACGTATCAAACACATCCTGTTTGACCATCAAGTGAAACCACACCCAATCTTGCCTCACATAACTTTGAACCATGCCCCACACATCTTTTCCTATCCCCTCTTCCCACATGTCGGGTTTTTCCAACAACGCATCATAAAAACCCACCATATTCGCTCAATCTATCCTTGGTACGACCCCGCATGTCCGCGGCCTGGGTTGAAAGTGTCTACATCCACACACTTCCCTCTCCTCTTCTCTCTTTTCCTCCTTCCACCTTGACCTCCTTCTTCCACCTTGGCCTGGTCTACGAACCGTTGCAAGCACGACGTGAGATGATTAATGTTTTCAGGACGATTCTTTTGCCCATGAGGCCAATGTTTCTTTCCAAAACAAAACAGGCATTGCTTCCGACCGTCCATCTTATGTGTTTCGGACGCATGTTTATTATAAAAGTGACGCACGGTCATGGGCTCCAGACATTCGGGACACTCTACCCGCGTACCATAGCATCTATCGAGATGTCTGTAAAATGAAGTAGAGGATTTGTACATGATCCCGCAAAGACGCTTGTGTCCTCAGCAAGCTTGACCTTATTTATCGTGGATCTTTGAGTCCCCCGTTGGAAAGAACTCCCCGTTGGATTCCTTGGACCGTGGCTTCCTTTCCCTGACCTGTTGAACACAGGCCCTGTTCTTTGCCCTCCTCAACATTTTTACTGAATGGAAACAAACTTGACCCTTTCCATGCCT
>BMAO01038776.1:0-18237 GCA_019973975.1 Trichonephila clavata | reverse complement strand
CTCAATATTAACTTTGCAGATGATCGAAAACTCAGTACTACAAATATAAAACGATCGATGCGGTTTTTACGCGATACTTAGATAAATTTGAATCAGATATTTTCCTTTCTTATTTTAGTTACCATAAGCCTATTGTATCTTTTTTGGAACAAAATGAAATTATTGAAAGTACAAAAAGTCTAAGTATTGTTGAAATTAATGATGACAATGTGCAAACAATTAAAATAATGTTAAGAATCAAGTACATTGAAATTAAGTAAATACAAATTCTATCCATAAATAATATGATAGTACATTAATTGTTATTTCAATTGAATTGTATTTATATTTTGTCATGATCTTTTGTACAGGCCGTAATATATTTGAATAATAAAAAACCATATAAACATGCATTTAGTGGTTGCTCGGAGTGTCAATAGATGTGAAAACCAGATTGATGTTGATAATTTTAATACTAAAAGTTCTAAGTTTTCTCTTCTATCGGCAGTCTCTATATAACTGCCAATTTTTTGTCTTATGAGTGGCTTGTTTTGATTTCAAAAACATCTGTCTCTTGCAATTAAATGATCTGCTTTATAAAAAAAATACAGCATGCTACTACTGAAATAAAGATAAACATGTGTGTGTGTGTGTGTGTGGTGTGTGTGTGTGTGTGTGTGTGTGTGTGTGTGTGTGTTGTGTTGTGTGTCTAACCTCTCCTTCGAAATCCTAATTTATTCTGAAAATAAAAAAAATAGTGTTTACGCTCGTGGTAAGCAATTGGAAGCGCGTGAGCTGGCGCCAGGATTAGACATAACAAAGATAGTCATTGGAATGAAGACCAGAGTGCAGTTCTGTCGAGCATTAAAAATTTGAGTGACTGTAATGTTATGACTCTTGCCCTTTGTTAAATTAAATCACTTTACACATAAAACAGACAATTAGAAGATTATGAAAAATATGAAACAAGAATTTTAAGAATGCATGAAGTGCTTGAAAAAAATAATCGAAATCCGTGCAGAGCACCGAAAATGAAAACATCTCAGATCTGGAGGTGGGCGGGGTTACATAACAAAGAGGAAATTTTTGCTTCAGCTTCGTTTATATACCTTAAAGTTTGGAAAAATCTCGCTTTGAAAGCATTATTTTTTTAAAAAGGTGCATCAGAACATGTACTCAACGGCTGTATTCAACGAGTATGTGTAGTACGAGAAATGACGTCACTGCTAAATTAAAATGAATGGAAAATAGAAACCAAAGACAAAACAAATCAGAGAAAGAGAGACATTTTTTTTCTCTGAAAGATTATTGAATAAAATAGTTTGGATCATGTTTATTTTTGCACAGCTTAATTTATTTTCTTCTCGGTCGGTCCATAAAATATTCGTGTTTTTCTTTTCTTTTTAATACTGGGTCTTTTTTGGACTTCTGTAAAATACGATATCTCTAGACCAGGGGTCGGCAACCCTTAGTTGTGATTTGCCAAAAAAAAAAAAAAACCAATCTATTATATGATTACGCGTGCTGAGGACATTTTGGAAATAATTTGATTCCTGCGGTGATGCAGAGTTGAGAAAAAAAAGAGGCCAATAATATAGATTCATAGTTTTATTATGCATTAATACTGCATCATTTAAAGATATTTCTTAGCATAAAAATAAACAGCAAAAAATAAAGCTAAAATAAAACAAAGAAAATTTAATTGCACATATGTTATGTATTTTCAAACATATTTTCAACCTTTTTTTTTTTTCGAAGTAAGAAATAGACAACATAAAATATAACCATTTATCTTCATTATAGTTAAATAAAAAGATAAATATATAAAAATTTTAATGCGCGAACCTAGTGCTTGCACTACTCTACTTTATACCGCAAAAGAAAGGGTATATGTACATGTGACTTTATATTTAAAACGATTCTGTGACCATCCAGTTGTAAAACACTTTCTTTGCAGACACGTGTCAGACTTGAGCGATCCCGTAATTGATTCAAGCAATCTTTTGTTTCTATCAGAAACCTGGTCAAATTATGATGAAGATGTTGACATCCCGAATTTCAATTGTATTGCGAAATTCAAGCTCAAAAATGTTAGATCAGCAGGAGTGGCAATTTATCAGAAATCAAATGCCTCAAATATAGTAACTTCGAACATGGACATTTTATTACGATATATTCCTGAAATTGATATTGTCAATCATCAATTGGTGATATATGCTCTGCCCACTGTGTTTTGGACAATGGGACAAACATCATAATGGTAGTTGCTTACATTTCGCCCAATAGCACAGTTAATAATATTATAAAGTTCTTATATAAAAGACTTATGATTTACGATCGAGTAGGCTCTGAAGAATTAAGAGAAATCTATCATACGTTGCCACTAATTTTAGCAGGGGATTTCAATGTTAATTTCGCGTCCGAAGATGGACAACTCTTGGTAAAATTTCTACAAGATAAATTAGAACTACAAATGAATACTAACCGAAATGAGCCTACCAAAAGACATGGAACAACAATCGATGCAGTGTTCTCAAGATATCTTTCTAATTTTCATTCGAAAACGTATGTATCTTATTTCTCATACCATAAGCCTATTGTCTCATTCTTGCATTCAACACAGTAATTAGTGATGTATCCGATAATGAAAATAATGAACAAAAATAAAAAATCTATTCAACAATATTAATTTATCGATGAAAACCCATAATAAATTTAAATATTTGTAGAATTTTTTTTTGTATATGAATATACATGTATATATTATACATACATATACAAACATATATATATACATATAGATGGAGCTAAAGAAGTTTTACTTCAGTCGTGTGTTCTATAGCACACTCGTTTTTTTCTAAAGATATGTTTTGCAATTTACTAACTCTAATGAAGTAGAAAAATTTTAATTGTCCTTTCCATTTTTAAATTTCGAATGGAATTGATTGTTGCGTTTTCATTCCATAAAATCCAATTGCTGTTTGTATCAATTCTAACCTGCGGTATGATTTAAAAAAATTTCTTTGATGCAAGCTGCTTTTCAGTAAATATAAAGTTCTCAAATATCGATTTCGATTTTTCAAAAACAATAGGACACCGTTCTATTTCACATAATTTGAAGAATTCGATTTCTTTTGTAGAATTTTGTGGCCGTGGTAGCCAAACGGTCAAGACATCGGATCATGGTTAGCGTATCATGAGTTCGAGCCCAGTACTACTGAAGACCCGCCGTGTAGGGGAGCAATGCACGTTAAATCTGTCGAGAGCTCAAATGTCCTCCCGTTCCATTGGTTTGGTAGTTAGGAGAGGGGTGCCAGCTCAAGTGTCGTCCGCGTCACTTGTCCATGGTTCGAAATTGCACGGTCCGTCGCCAAAAGCCCTTGTGTAGCTGAACAGTGCGACGTTAATATTCACTCACTCACTTGTAGAATTTTTTGAGATGGCTTCTAAAAAATTATCAATTTACTCGTTTTTAAAATTTCAATTTTTTGCTATATTTTCAGAAAATGTTGCACAAGTTATGACAGTACATATTATTCTGAAGCTGTTTTTTTTCCGTTTGAATAGCTTGATTTTCGCATCAGAGTGTTTATGCATATTTCCAAATTATATTATACACAATAAATGTTTAAAAATGACGAAAAGAAAGGTGAAAAAAGAATAGTTAATCGAATTAAGTTTTAACTTAATCTTTTAGTCGCCAAATCTGGAAATGGGATCTGAAATTAATCGCCAGATGCGGGATGAGATCTGAAAATGGAAAATTGTTAATTCTGATGATCCTGAGCAAGCAATGGGACAAAATTATTAAAATATTGTATTGTCATCCGTCCTGGACAAGTCAGCAAAGTTTCGAATTAGTTTGACCTTTTAAAGTGGGTAAAAATGGAGTTCAAAGATTCCGCATTACATACAAGTGAAGCTTATAAAAGAGTGTTAAAAAGAAACTGATTTACCATTTTGATTTTCTTAATTTTATAACTATAGCATTTACTTAATAAATGCTTATTCCCTCATGATAAATTTAGTGATGTGACTCATTATTTTGAATCATACAAGTTATTCAAAAATAATTACTTACTTTTAAGTCTTCAGGGAGAGGTCCCTCATTTGAGGTCATAATTTCACTAATCAAAGGGATTGATTTAATTTGATTTATAAATCTTAGTATTTATTATATTCCTGAACTTCCCCCCACTTACGTGGAACCCCACTCTAGTATTTTTTGAAGATCTTACCTTCTTACGACTTAAAAATTATAATACTGTTAACCAGGTGGAGATGTGGCCGCGGTAGTCTAGGGGTCAAGGTATCGGACTCGTGGAAGGCATGTCCTGAATTTAACTGAAGACCCTCCGTGCAGAGGTGGCCGATGCATGCTAAAGATGTCGAGGCTCAAACGTCCTGCCGTTGCTGTGGTGTAGAAGTTAGGAGAGGGGAGATGCCATCTTGGGTGTCGTCCTCGTCACTTGACTATGGTTCAAAATTACGAGGTCCGTCACCAAAAGTCCTCGTGTAGCTTCGTAGTGTGATGTTAATTTTACTCTCTTTGTCACTCCAAGTGGAGACATCCGCCATTAGTTTCTCTATCGGTTGGGAAGGACCCAACAATATCAGAATGTGCATTTTCGTACACACGATTTATCTCCATCTTCCTCCCCTTTTTAATTTAAACAAAAATTAAACGAGTCTTACAGTAATCACATATGATGTGTAAATCCGACATGTTATTGTGGTAAATAAGCAATAGTAACTTAAATCCTGAAAAAACTGAATCGGGTAGGATTGGAAATAATTTTCTATCGAATAATTATATCTTTAATGAAAATTTTATTTAATTAACACAAGGAGTAATGCAATTTTTATCAAAAATAATTATTCTTGTTCAATTTGGGGAAGAGTGGATACAATTGGCTTATAACTAAAATATGACACCTATACTTGTGATTTCAAAGTATTTAAAAACCGTTGAAAAACAGCTTCAATAACAATACCACTGTTAGTTGTCGAAACATTTCGATTTGTGTTCATTTCGAGCTAGGGCTCATCATTCAAAAAAGCTATGAGCGACTCAGCTTATGACAAACTGAAGTTAATGTTAAAATCACCTTCGGTATATGGTAAAAGTACAAAATGCAGGAAATCTTTAATATTTTGAACCGTTTGATTCGGAGAAATGTATACGACAACAGAAATCACTGTCCTTAGATTTCATACACAACGAGCCCTGAGACTTTGACAATTGAGCGTAAGAATCGCAAGTTTATCCTGGATGAAGTCTAATAAGACTTGATGGTATATGCGAAGTGGATTTAGAGTCAAGAAATCTTTTGAAATGCTAAATTGAACAACATAAAAAGGCTACTAGAGTTGGACCCCGATGCGAGAGTAGCGATGAGATACCACGAAGCGCGCTGATTGGTCACATCAAATAGTGCGCGCATTCCCCGACTTCCTGTTATACATTTCCGTCCCTTTTCACGAAATCACTCCAACAAATATCCAGCAACCGAGAGGAAAGATGTTGATCAATAAGTGTTCACATTTAAAAGAAATTCAAAAATGTTATTTACGGGGGTTTGGCAATTTATATATCGAGAATACATCCACAATGATAATATGTAAAAGCACCAAAAACTACGGACTATTAAATGTTTTTACAATGCGTATCTAGTCATGTTTTTGCTTTCAGAAATCGACTAGATTTGATTTTTTTTATTAACGACGTCCTTCAAAGCTGCCTGGGAGCTATTGGAGACAGTCTTCTTAATTTTTAAACCCGGTCAAATGACGAGGCCAACACCTGAAACTGGTACCCTACGATTCCCAAACTTCCAAACCACGCCACCTTGAGGACTTTGTGCCTCGAGAGATTTAACGTGCACCAGCTCCTCCAGATGATGTGACTCTTCCAATAAGACTCGAACCTACTCCTCAACAAAGCCAGCCACGTAATAATAAAAATTATAATGAAATATCACATTTTCAAAAAAACAAGATATCAATCATTGGCATGGCCAAGTAATTTTAGCGCGTTTTTCACATGTTGTATTTTACAATAATGCAACTAATGAACTTTTTACTTACAAAAAATAGTACTATACTTAAAAAAAAAATTTTTTTTTAATTTAAAATTATTAAATTTAAATATGATTCGGCTCATCTAGGGCACAAATGCGACCGAATGCCGAAAACCCGAGGTTAATTATTGGCTGAGAAAAAGGTACGACAAAATATGGAACGAAGACGAAATTTGCGTCCTAACAGCGCTTTTTTTTACACTACGTGAAAAACGCGCTAAAAAGTGTTTAAAAAGTATAGAAATAAATACTTTATATTTGAACACCGAATCTGCTATGTATCTTCCGTTAAATGCTAATTATAAACTTAACTATGAAAAGTGGTAAAAAAATTTAGTAAATATTCTCCAATAACTCATATGAGAAATTGTTTCATTGATTGGGGATTCGAACCCGCGATCCGCAGGGCACGAGTTCGCGACACCATAACTACTAGGCTACCGCGGCCACGGAATTCACTTTGAATCTCTCTCTCTTTCCAAGTAGTTAAAGTACAAATTATTTTCTCTAAAAGAAGTTTCGTATTTTTCCCTTAACATGTTTTTGCTTCTGAAACATATTTTTGAGGCTTGAATCCGGATACTGAGGCTTAGTCAAGTCCCTCAGCTCCATATTTGGAATTGAGTGGGCTTTGAATGGTAGAATGGTCAACCTGGCGCATGCTCTCTGATCAGGTCTTAATCCCCTCCCTACCTTGAGGTTGAAGTTGGCATTAATGATCAACACTTGCCATGTTCAGTTGGGTGGGACAAAAGATTTAAAAATAGAAAATTAAGTGAAAAGAAAACATTAGATTGTGCCAAAATAACTACGTAAAAAGTACTTTGTGTTGGTGGTAAGAAGGTGTGGCTTCAGAAAAGCGGGAACCAATGGGGTGAGGCAGAGTTTAGGCGACTGGAATCAGGGAAGCCTATTGGTTGTTAAATAACTGCGTGCAAACACTATTGATCCACATCCCACAAAAATAACTTAACTATTGATGAAAAAGGGGGAAATTGAAATATGCATAACTAAACGACTGTGCGTAAGGTCATTATCTGAAGTGAACTGAGCGATTTATATTAACTTTTTAAAATAACTTCCAGTTCGATACCAAAGCGTATTAAGGGAGTTTTTAAAAGCACGAAATGTCGAAAATAAATGTAAAATGGCGCATGAACGGGAAACAGAAAGATTGAGATCGCTCTTGTAAATATTCAAAGTACATGTTAAACCAAGAATGGCTTATGATCTGTTGGTTTTCAAGTTCTAACTCAGAAGTACCTGATCACATTGAGATTCAAAGAAAACACAAATCTAAAAGGTGTTCTGTTTCCGGAGAAATTCAATGTACTGATCAAACAAGTTGGAAACAAGATTTTTCACTTTATTTTGGACCCGGTTGCAAATCTAATAAATTTGAGATACCATTTCATGCGTTAACTAAATTCAGTGATCTAACTGGTCATGTAGTGATCTCTGAAGAACCCGAGAACCTTGCCCTTGAAGAAATCGACGAGAAAGATTTACTGTTAAAATCTCTGGATGAGTTGTCAAATGACTTTGCTCTTTTGTTGGAACCAAAATACTCTTCCTTTGCTGATATTCATCTGAAATGCGGTTCCGTTATTTTTCCTGCTCATAAAATTATACTCTCCGTGAGATGGCCTTTCTTTTTGGACATGTTCTCGAGTCAAATTACAGAAAAGCAAAAGAATGAAGTCATCCTTACCGAGATCGATGCTCCTGTTTTTGAGATCATGTTGACATATATATACACTGGAAAAATCAAAAATCTTGCAGTCCCTTTAGCTGGTGACGTGTTGTTTGCATCTGATAAATATAGAGTGGAAGGACTGAAAACTGCGTGTTGCGAGTGTATCAAGAGAAATATATCCATAGAAAATGCGATAGAGACTTTAATGCTTGGAGATTTACATTATCCAGATTTAAAGATTTCTGCGATGGAGTTCATCTGCCAAAATTGCGACGAGTTCCCATCTTTAGAGAAAACGGAAAAGTGGCAGGTTCTGCTGAAAGAGAGAGCATCTTTAGCTTTAGAAGTTTTGACATCGATTGTGAACGCTAAAGGAAAATAAGGTGAGTAAAAATAATATTCTCTCTACACACAACTACCCTTTATCAATAATCTACGTAACCCATAATATCTTTAAGGGGGTAGATTCACGAAACAGGATCTGTATCTCAGTAATGTTAAAAATGGGTATTTTTAAGGAATATTTATAAACTTTCTTTGAATAAAAATGTCCAATTTTTTTGCTGAATATTCTTTGAACCATAATACATAATTTAATCGGAGATTTTATGGATAAGATGTCTAGTTATTTTTAAAAAAATTATTTTTTTGCACAAATCTGTTTTTCTTTTCTTCAAAAACAGTGAAATTTCATAATGCTTAATGCTATAAATTAAGTCAGAATATTTTTTTTGAAAATATCCATCGATTAAAGTATACATTAGAGCATGGGTGTCTAAACTATAACTGCTTGTGGGCCGCATTTAAAAAAAAAACTTTTTTTGTCTGGGCCACACATACAATATTTTTAACTGAGATGAAAATTAACTATGTAATTTTATGAAAATAAATTATAACTTGTTCGATTTACATTTAGTTTGGATTTCATATAAATAAAGTTAATGAGATGGATGCATTTGCTTTTGTGTTGAACAAGCAAACCCATATCAGGTTCAACAGACGAAGTTGCAATTCTTAGTGCATTTTCAAGATGTTTGTCCTATTTTTGTTTTTTGTATGCTTCATTCTTGAAAATAATTGTTCACAAATATAGGTACTGCCAAAAGTTGAAGACATTGATGAAGCATGATTGTGAAAATGAGGATATTTATCGCGGGGAAGGTAATCTTTATATGAAACTCAAGCATAAAGAAAAATTTCCAAATTCTTCTTTCAGTTGAATGTCACTTTGTATTTCAATGCATTCCATTTGAAGATTTGAAGGTAATTTATTCATTTTTAGAAAAAACGGGGTAGAAAATATGCTGAAATACTCTTCATTATTTCGAAAATCTTGAAATCTTCTTTCAAACTCTTGAATTGAATCGAAAATTAATGCAGCATATTTTACATATTTTGTGCAACTTATTGTTTCGTGTGCAGCCAAAGTAGTGAAATGTGTCAAATCCTTTATTTTTATTTGATTGTGCCAAAATTTTAACTTTCTTTAGAACGCTGTTAATGTTTTGAACATGCTATAAATAAATGGATTTTTTCCTTGAAGTCTCAAATTCAAATCATTCAAATGTTCCGTTAAGTCTACTAAGAAAGCTAAATCTAAAACCCAATCTTAGTTTTCAAATTCAGTCACAGGTTTCCCTTTTGTTTCCATAAATAATTGTATTTCAGTTCTCAAATCGTAAAATCTCTTGAGCATTTTTCCTTTACTGAGCATCTTACTTCTGTATAATAAATAACATCTGGAAATTCAGTGCCCATTACCTTAAGAAACTCTTGAAATTGTGCATGATTACGTCCTTTTGCTCTTATAAACTTAATAGTTTTTATAACAACGCTTAATACACTTTCCATTTTAAAAATTTTTCCACGTAAATTGCCCTGATGTACAATACAATGGTATGCCATCAAGATCGTATTGCTGGCAGCGACGGTTTCTCTATTAACCATTTTTACGAGTCCCCCATTTTTACCAACCATAGCATCGACTCGAAATGAAACAATAAGCTGTTAAATGCAGTAGCTTAGGAACAAATGTTCCTTATATGCTAAAAAACACACTTTTGAGAAAAATGTGGATTTTAGTATAAAACTTACATGTGTAATTAGTGCATACCAGCTCCATAGCTTGGATTATTATTTCTCTTAAAGTATCCTCTAATATGCATTTCTTATGCCTTCTTTTCTCACCCTTGCTTCTTTAGAAATTTGTAAAATGTCATAATTTTTGCTTTCCATAGTCTCCCAATCAGCTGCTTCCATTACTCGAGCTGTGTAAAAACCTGGAAATATACCTAATGTTGCAAGAGCATGACATTTAGTAATGTTACCTTGATTATAGGAGGAGATAGCTTCCAGTATTTCAGTTTTTAATGTGCCCAATTGCACAAAAACGCTTTTCGGTACCCGTGACCAGATTATACTGTTTACACTCTCGTTACAGTTCTGTGTCTTACCATGTAAGCATTTGGCAAGGAGATAAGGGTTGATAATTCCCTGTACACATCTTTGATACAATCGAGCACTTCTCTGATGGCAAGGTGTTCTTGTGTTTATATACTGCACCTGTTACAATTGCTAGGTTACATCCACACCAGGTACCTACGTTTGTTGGGAACAGACCATGTTGTGGATATGCATCTGCAGATGGTTTATGGAAATATGTAGCCCAAATCGCTTGCTTCATTGAATTACTGCTACAAGTATTGTTCCTGATAGCCGATCCATAATAACGCTGTAATTTGTCAATTTCAGAGTCTATAAGTCTACCGTGACCACTTAGAATTGTGTGTAATGTATTTTCAGCTTTGTTCTCGAGATTGAGTGTGGCCGCGGTAGCCTAGAGGTAGAAGTATCGGATCGTGACAAGCATGCCATAAGTTCGATCCCAGTACCACTAAAGATCCGCCGTATAGGGTAGTGATGCACCTTAAATCTGTCGAGAGCCCAAACGTCCTCCCGTTGGTGTGGTAGTTAGAAGAGGGGGTGCCAGCTCAGGTGTCGTCCACGTCACTTGACAATGGTTCAAAATTACGCGGGCCGTCACCAAAAGCCCTCGTGTTGCTAATCAGTGCGACGTTAATATTCATTCATTCCGACATGAGTTAAAATGGGCACTCATGAGGACTGTGCCTTTAATTATTACGGACCAAATTCCCACTTTGGCTTATTTGGTTTTCTAAAAGTAATGATTTTTTCTTTTAAATTAAGATTTCGCTGAATCGAATTCATTACATTCCTTAATAAGTATTTTTTTGCCTGTTAGTAATTCTTTTCGGTTTGAAATTTTAATTTTTAATTTCATTGTTTAAAACAATGCATTTTCAATGTTTTACTTATTACTTCTTTCTCCGCGACATCTCCATATAAGTCCCTCATTCTATTTTTTTAATATAAAATCCTGCTATTTACCACTTTTGCTGCTATTCGCCACAAAAAAGAAGTAAAATTTTTAATTATTTCATTTATAAATTCCAGACTATTTCAACATTTCAAAATTTTTCGTCAGGAAAAAGCAATTTTTTAAAATTATTTTCCTGACGATTTGTCACAGCTATACCACCATCTTGGATTCATTATCACTCGACAAGCGCTGCTTGGCGCGTAACATTCCGATATCTATTAGTTCCGAAATATTTAGCTTCATGTTACAGAATGAAGGAAATAGATCATTTTTGGTTGAATCCAAATGGAACAATGTAATAACTAGAACTATACTGTCTTAATTTTATATAATATCAAATCGTTTATGCGGCAATCTATACTTTAAAATAAATCTAATGTTTGTTACCGTAAAAGTGTGAAATCCGTTATTTCATAGAATAAATGGGTATTTCACGAAATAATTGGACAAGTCCGTTTAAATATATAAAATTTTTGAATTTTAGAATTTCTAGGTATTTTATAGAATAACGATTACGTAATCGGTTAAAGTATGAAATACGGCACTTGAAAGTTCTTTGAGTCGTTCGTAGCTGCTTTGGGGAAGGATTATTCGATTAGGAACAAGAGAGGTTGAATAAAACAATTGTACTCTAGATCTTAGTTCTGTATATTTGAGCGAGAATTTTAATTTCCATTGATGAAGTTAAAAAAAAAATATTGACACAAAGTCTCTATTAGTTGCAACATTTCAAAGTTGCGGCTCTGAACAAGATTTTAATAGAAGTGTAATAGTAAAGTGTGTTTTGTTTCAAAAATATTATGCAATTCTAATTGTCATCCCAGCAATCCTTGCTCTGATAAATAAAAAGTAAAGGATAAAGGTATTTCATAAATTTTTTAAAATTTATAATTCTCTTGCATTTTGGTTTGAAAAAGTTTTTACACAATGTTTTTATGAAGCATCAGTTTTTCTTCCCAGCATTTTTTTTTTTACAATATTTAACTACTTCTGCAACATTCTTTTTTTCATTTCTGTTTAACTAAGTTTATCAATATGAGCAATAATGAATTATATCTGCTTTTCCTTGTTATTAATCGTCTGCAATAGGGGTAAAACGTATTTTTTCGAGACTTAAATTATTTATGATCAATTAATTTATAAAATAACTTTAAAATTTGTTTATTTTTCATTTTAATGGTCTATCTTTATTCGATAGAATAATTAGGTTAAAGTATACATGAAACTTTTCATCTATTATATACTTTAACTGAATTGTCTAGATATTTCATGAAATAATGAACTATTCTATGAAATAAGCAAATTATACACTTTAACAGTAACATATAGATGAAAATTTTTACATCATTTTATTCTTCCTTATATTTTAAATCTAGTATATGGTATTATTTTTAATATAAGCGATGACATACTTCATCTATCTATATTGAGTTTATATTTATTATACTATCTTAATGTTGAGGGAAAAGTTTGTTTATATTTCTGTTCTTGAAAGCAAAATAAAAAGTCAAATGTAGTGCAAAAATGACTGCTTTATAAAATGCTAAAGTCAAGCAATAACAATCGTATCTTGCAAAACGAATATTTGGAATTTTTTTTTCTGTCCTGAAGTTGCTAATTTTGCATTTGTTTTGTATATAATTTCGCATTTGCTTATGTATGATAATTTTTTACAGGGTCAACGAGATCGCTCCTGCCGGCTTTTGTGGGGATTGGTGCTCTTCTTTGTATGTATTATAGTATACATACCTATCTTTTTGAATTAAAGTTAGAACGTTATTTTTTTTTCCTTCTATAGTTGTGATGGATCTAATAATTATTTAAAAGTTCTAAGTTTGAATTGAATAAACTAATTCTGAAAATACTAGTGTTAAAATTATTTTCTTAAATTTCCAAACACAGAGAGTACTTGGAATTACATATATATAAGAATGGACTTCAAACCTTTTCGATTCACGGAGCTCTTTTTTATTCATCTGTGCACTGGGTTCGATTTTTTTAATGAAAATTATTACAGGGCCGGCTCTAGCAGTTTTGCCTTGTCGATGACGTGGCTACAGCGGACGTGGTTGGAGCGGACACATAACATTTCGTGGTCTGAGCGGACACTTTGAAATTCATCGTGGTTTGAGCCCACACGTTTTCCCCCACCTTAGAACGGATTCGATTTCCAAATTACAATGATAAATACATTTTTGCTTATCAAATTTAATTATTTGCATTAAAGATGTGCTACATCTTTACACTTACTCAGCATTTCGGAATAGAAGTTAGAAACTAAAACAATTGATATATTTAGAGATCACCCCACGTTTTTATCCCAAATGACATTAAGTTTCTCGTTCATCATTTTATTCTTATATTAAGAGTTATATTTTTACTTTTTAGTTCGAATCAGTATAAAAGCGTGTTCTTTAGTTATTTTTAAAACTATTATTTATTTTTATTTTTTAGTTCAATCTACAATAAAAGAGTGTTTTTTAATTTTTTTAAAATATCATTTATTCTTTTTTAATTTATCCTTGAGTTTGATATTTGGAGCCGGAATTACGTGGCTGCTGGAATTAGTCTTGCTCTTCAATGGATATTCATTAAAGGGTCTGAAGTGCATTTATTCTCTCCGTTTACGGGGCCTCGGATGAGTCCTGTATCGTTATATTAGATTCCGTCTCTATCAAATAATTAAAAGTGTGTTAAATAGAAAAAGTTTGAATTGAAAAAAATTTAATATACCATGTTTTTATAACGGACTTAAAAAGTAAATCCCCCTTTTCGTTTTTTGATGTGTAACATCTTTCCTCTCGATTGCTGGAGATTTGTAGGAGTGATTTCGTGAAAAGGGACGAAATTGTGTAACAGGAAGTTGGAGAAGCGCGGGCTATTTAATTTGACCAATCAGCACGCTTGGTGGTTGGTGTCTCTTCGCTACCCTCGCATAAAGTTCTGTTTTTTTCTCCTTCATTTGGGAGGGGCTCCGCCCCCCCCCCTCTTTGTGGTCTAGGCCGTGGGATCTTTATTTTTGCTTTGTTTTCTCACTTTAGGATCAGAAACGAAGCTAAGTCCTTTAGCTAGATCTTGCAAAGATATATCAACGTAGGGTCCAACTCTAGTAGCCATCAAGCCGCCAGCCTTTTTTATATTGTTAAATTAACATTTCAAAAGATTCTAATTCCAAAACTCGGTTTCGTTTGCGCTTGAATCTAAATCCACTTCGCACATACCAGCAAGTCTTATTAGACTTCACCAAGGATAAACTTGCAATCCTTACGCTCAATTGTCAAAGTCTGAGGGCTCACCAAACAGATTTCGACGTTTTTTCAAAAAATTGTACGTTACTCATGTTGGCAGAGACGTGGTTAGATAATGACGAACGTGTTTCGATACCTAACTTCGATTGCTGCGTACAATTTAAACGACCGGGCCACAGAGCAGCTGGTGTTGTGATCTATCGCAAACAGAACGACTCGCATGTTGTCGCTCTTCATATGGATATTACTTATCGTCAAATAAGTGGGACTATGTATTGTTAGTGAAGATATTGGGGACATATGTGCGGCAGAATGCTTATTTGAAAATGGACAAACAGTGATTTCGGTGGTCGTATACATTTCTCCGATTCAAATGGTTCAAAAAATTAAAGATTTCCTACATTTTTTACTTTTACCATACACCGAAGGTGGTTCTGCTCTTTAAAAAAAGCTATCACACGCTTCCCATAATTTTGAGTGATTTTAAAGTTAACTTCAGTTTGTTAGAAGCCGAGCCCCTCATAGCTTTTTTGAATGATGAACTCAAGCTCGAAATGAACACAAATCGAAATGTTTCGACAACTGACAGTGGTTCTGTTACGCTGTTTTTCAACGGTTTTTAAATACTTTGAAATCACAAGTATAGGTGTCATATTTTTGTTATCATAAGTTATCATTACCGCTCTTCCCCAAAGTGAACAAGAATAATTATTTTTGATAAAAATTGCATTACTCCTTGTGAAAATTAAATACAATTTTTGTAAAGGTATAAATATTCCATAGAAAATTATTTCCAATCATACTCGATTAATTTTTTTCAGTATTTAAGATGTTTTTCTTTCTTTTTTCACATTTTTATGCATTATCTACTTCTGAGCTATGGTCCAAATTTCAAATCTGTAACTCATCGGAAAGATATACAGTTTAATCAATTACAAAATTCCACCAGGACAAACATTCAAGAAAGCGAGTTAATGAGTGTCAATCGTATTATCCCCTTTTAAACGTATTGCTATAATGTTTATTCGTATCATCACTTCTGAACGCGCGCGTATTGCTTTATAAAAATAAAAAATATTTAGCAGTTAGAAGATAAAATATTTTTTTTTACATACACGAGCCTTTTTTTTTTCATTTTCAGGAAATGTTTATATTATGGTCAGAAGTTGCTAACACACACACACCCTCCACTTTCTCACATAAGAACACTTTTTTTGTCTTATTTGAATAAACCACAAGTGTATTTTACACTTGCATATAATTAGCTTCAAATTAAAAAACTCGCTTTAGGGTTACACCTTAGTCTTTTAGTCACTAAATCTGAAAATGGTATATGGAATTAATCGCCAAACTTGAAAATTGTAAATGCAATAGGTTGCCAAATCTGGAAGTGGTGTATGGAATTGTCGCCAAATCTGATTATCGTTATTCCTGACTATCCTGATGAGGACAATGGAACAAAATTATGAAATTATTGTATTGTCATTGGTCCTTGACAAGTGTGCAAAATTTCGAATTAATCCGATCTTTCGTAGAGGGTAAAAATCGAGTTCTAAGATTCCGTTACATGCAAGTGAAACTTGTAAAAGCGTGTTTTAAATTGATAATTTGTTTATAAACCTTTGGTACAGAATGAGCCGCGTTTATGCTATTTTTTGTCAATTTTTATCTATTTTTTCCCATTTTAGTAATAATTTCTTTTTCTCTTCTTAATTTTAGCATATTTTTCTTAATGTACTAAAGAAATCTAAAATTAACAAAAAAACAAACAAACCCCATACCTCTATTTTTTTTAAAAATTTGTTGGATACCTTAACATGATGATTTAGAAAAATTAGTCGTGATTTTGATGATTCAAAAATATCGAAATTTACAATAAACAAGATAAATTAAGAACAATTTTTTTCTTTAATTCTGGGAGCAGTAATGAAAGTTGTGCAATGTGTCTTGTTCCAAAAGCTCTCTTACGAAAAAATTTCACGTCAGTGCTATTATTTCGATTAATTTCAAAAATAAAATTTTATAATTCATGTATTCTTAGCTATAACTATTGATAAATATTTTCAAATAATTTCATTGATAACCTAGTTTTCTTTTAACTCAGTTAAATCATTTATCTCTGATGTGAATTTATTTGTGTCTCACTTAATTTTTATGTATATTTATATTAACAAATGAAACTTTATTAAACTAAATATATTATTTTTACTGTTCCCTATTTTCATAAAAACAAATGCAATAAAATATTTATTAACACGTATCTTAATATGGTAAAAATGTACAGTTGTACCTCCTAATAAAGAACCCCGCATTTGGCACAATATGTGCAGAAATTTAAACTCGCCACAGACTGGTGGTTTATGCTAAAAAAAATTAGCTGAATTAGAAATTCAAGTTGCATTAATCTTTAAATAAATAATACGTATCTTAGTCGCAGGTTTTTTTTTCATTTTCAAGTTTATGAAAATTCTTAATTAAACAAGCTTAATTTCTGCATAAATGTTTGAAATGAGCAATAAAAGCTTATACTCGCAGAAAGTTATTGAAAATAGTCCATTACACGAATTTGTTTGAAAGACTGCATTTTGTTAGCCTAAGCCAATATTTTTATGTATATCCAAAGAAAACGCGCCCCCACGCTGTGCAACCGCTTTATTAAATATTTATTCTATTTTAACTATAAATCAAAGCCCCGATTAGACACTGCTGCACTTTTCCCTTTGTTCCTTTAATCTACTAAGTTACATTGACTTATTATATTAAGCCAGCACTATATTTGATTGATTTAAATAGAAACTCACAAGCTTGTCTTTCAAAAAGAATTCTGAATTTACTTGAATCTAAGCACTCTTTTTCCAATGTTAAAGCCATTTAAAATTGGATACAGTTAGAATAGGAAGGCTGAAAAATTCGTTCGATGGGGAAAAATTGAACATAATACTAACGGTCAGAGCACTTATGTATTTAAAAGTTTTTAATATTGATAAAATATTGATGAATTATTCACTTAGTTTGCACATTTTTCATTTTTTAAATATTTCTTAAATATCTTGTATCTCGATAAACCATTTTACACTATTTTCCAGAAAACTGTTTTGAGAATCAGGAGTGCGGCTTAGAGTCCATGGTGGCTTAGATTCGAATAAAAACTATTTTTATTTCTCGCCATCTATCTTATCTTTAAAACTTTTTTCACTGTCATTTGAGTAGAACGTCCCTTAATAAGAGATAAATGCAAAAGGTCCACATTCAAAGGAAATATTCTGTTTTGTGCAAATTTGTCACACTTATTGCGGTAATACCATATACAAAACAAGATAATCACCATTTTCCACTTTAATATCAGGGAAGTGAAAATATCTTGTCAAGAGAAGCATATCTACTTGTATTCCGAGGGTGAGGCCTCATATACTTTCAAAGCCATTTCGCTACGCAGTATAGTTTTTCCGAAAAAGAAATAGTTACAAATTTTACTAGCAACGACCGGCTTTTCAATTCAGTGTAAAATAAAATAATTACGTTCCAGGTTTCCAAAGTATAAATAATAATAGTAAAGAAAATATTTTCATATAAATTTTCAAATTTCGTCCAAGTGCCGCCCTGGACATGGGTCCAGTTTGTCCGCCCCTAGAGCCGCCCCTGATTACCATTTCCGCACGCAAAGGGAGCTTCTGTCGGTTGGATTTTTTTTCTTAAATTTGATTCTTTTTCCTGGTTTTAATTGGTTCTTCCCTAGAAACTTTTTCTTTTAATCGAATTTAATTCTTTTTCCCAAGCTCCGAATTGAAGTTCTTGTAAATCTGTAGAAATTGAATCTTGAGGCTTTATTCGTAC
>BMAO01038775.1:0-18933 GCA_019973975.1 Trichonephila clavata | reverse complement strand
GTAAAGAATCATATACCTCGATGAAACAGAGTTAGATGTATATTTAAGTCGCACTATAAAGCTGCACGAGGGCTATTGGCGTTTCACCTTTTTATTTTGAACCATAGTTAAGTAACTAGAAAATCTGAACCGGAATCCCTTTGCTAACTCCAATACCACACTAGAGGGAGGGTGATTCAGCCGCGGCCCACTCTACACAACGGGTCTTCAGTGATACTAGGCTGAAACTCATGACAACGTCATCCTCAAGTAATTTATCTTGACCACTAGACTAGCGGACCACATACCTGAATGAGAGATGCTGTGGATGTACGAATTCTGAAAGGCTTCCATGAACCCATTACAAATCCACATTAGTGTAAGTTCAATAATAGTAACTATAGATAAACTAATATTCCTAAATTAGTATTTTCACTTCCTTTCTATTAATCTAATATGATGATAAGCTGTAAGCTATGACTGAACTGAGTTGAATAACCCTGTAAACGTAGCTTACGTTAATAATTATATGATGATTTAATGGAATCATGATTAATCAAGAATTTGTCAAACTATGGATATCTGGGCCCTATATCACACTTTGCGCAAAACATGCCGGGTCGATTATTAATAGCGAATAAATATTCAAGCACTAATTTGTCTTAGATCAATGGAATTAATTTAAAATTTCTGACAACCCTAAAATTGGGAGTTTTGCCAACATTCGGCAATTTTTTATGACTTTACTTTATAGGCCATCTTATTAGCTTTATAAAAAGTTTATTATTTTCTGTTCTCTAGAACAAAAACTACAAGTGTTTTAGCATAGGCAGATGCCATTACTTTAAGCAAGGTATTATTGAGCACTTTAAAACGCGTTTTACTTGAATATATTTTTTTCTTAAAATGCTCAAATGGGGGGGGGGACAGCGATTGCTGAAAAAGTTTGAAAATACTTAACTGTGTGTGTGAGAATTTTTTGTGTATGTTCTGTATAATAGTAGAAGTGTTTTAACTTTCAGATTTATCAATCACTGTTTTATTACAAAATTTACATCCTCTTCAGTTAATATAACCGTTTTATTACAAAGTTTACGGTCTCTTATGTTAATATAATCACTTTTTTTAAAGCAATTTCATATAATAACCAAGACAAAGTGCTCTAGTTTTAGTAAAAATTTATTAATATCTTTATACTAAAATCATTTAAAAAATGAATAACATAGCAACACATCAGTATTGAATAAATGTAAAATTGTTCATAAACTTTCGGTTCAGATAGAGCCCCATTTATGTTATTTATTTATTTTTTTGTAAACATTTAGCCATTTCTTCCCATATTAGTACTAATTTCTTTATCTCTTTTTAATTTCAGCATATTTTTCTTAAAATGTACTAAACAAATCTAAAAACCACATAAAAAAATAATAATAATCTCCATATCTGCATTTTTTTTAAAGAATGTCGCAAGTAGTCAGAAACTTTAATTTGTTTACCAAAACTGGTTAAGTTCCTTAAAGTTCTTTTTATACAACTATTGTAATGAGTATGAGCCTTTACTGGATAAATCTTAATGGTTTGGAAAATTAATGTACTGAAAGTCAATATTTGTACTTTACTAAATCCCATACACAATTAGAAAAGAATCAGTTTTTTAATTGTGTAAAAACTCGAAAATTATAAAAGTATTATTGCAATTCAATGTAATTTTTCATTTAAAAAATTTAATTGGGGATATATATTAATATTAACTTTTTAATACACACACTCACATTTAGTAAGTCCTTTCATACTTTTCAGTAAAGTTTATATTAATATTAAAGGTTTTTAAATGTATATATATATAGACTTACTATTACTTTATCTTAATTTACTAATTTTACTTTTATGCGGTACTGTTATTGCTCCTTTGTATTTGATGGGAACATTAACCTGTTCATGCGCTCATGAAGTAAGTATTATATATACATTTTTCTTTTTTTATTATATTGATTTTAAAGCAGACAATTAAATTTTATCGATATATATTAATAGTATTATGTATTTTATCTGTAATAATTACCCTTATCTTTTAATATTTCTTCCTTTACCTATAGTACAGTGTATAGGTAAATTACAGGTGAAGGTTGACTAGTCAATAAACTATGTTTAAACCTGCAATCTTGGTTCCTATAGCCAAGAGTTGCTATGGTACTACTAAGGCTAATTTTTCTTACTCTCTTGACTGGTTTTACTTAGGTTAATAACTATTTGTATGCATTTTTGGATTATATATATATATATATATATATATCCCGTAAAATTTGTGAATAACGCGCACTTTGAACACAGAAAATAAGATCGAAATTTACGGGTGCGCTTTTTACGCCGGGTATAAAAGTGAGAGCTTTTAATATTAAAAAGGATGAACATACTTAAATTTTATTTTACAGTATATCCAGAAATATAAGTTGGATTTAAATGAAAAAAAACATTTGTTGTTCCTTCCTTTTTTCTGTGCCATGCATTTACCTCCAAAAACGTTTCTTCAAATCCGGCTTCCTCCTCTAGTCTAGTCCCCCCCTAGTGTTGCCTGGTCTCCCTATATATCCTCGATCCATTGCAGGGTCTTCCTATATAAGCTCGAGCTGTTGCCAGGTCTCCAGGTCAGTCGCACATCTGTTGCCAGGTGCGGGTGCCAGATCCTTACAAACATATTTTAATTTATTCCATTAACCAAAGCGTACTAGAGGAAGTTTTACAATTCTTTTAAATATACTTCATTGATTCGACAATATGTTACAAAATACAGTTCATATAACTAGATTGGCTAACTGCACAAAACAATTTTTTATAAAAAAAAAATATATCAGAAATTCGTATTCTAACAAATTATTTGGAAGTTATCTTTCAAATAATAATGATCAAGAACTAGTTACTGATGCCGACGAATTTTCTTCTTTTCTTTAAAAACAAAAAATGATACTGACTTTGAAAAGAAAATGTTGTTATTTATAGAACGTTCCCGAAATTTGAATGGACAATGGTTCTACTAATACAAGGAAGTATAACAAGTAATAGACGTTCCAAAGCAAAAATTGGAAGCTATTGTGACTACGTCATTAAATCTCTCGCTATTTTTATTTCATTAAAGTAAAAGTTGCCGTTTGGTTTAAAACAATTTTAAGAGCCGGAAACTACTACATACAGAAAAACCCCTTTTTCTTTGTAAGAAAGACCAGAATTATAAAACAAAAGAATCCCCATCTAGTATTCATTAAAGTCTTTTGTCTTAGAATTTCCATCCGGTATAAAATTCGCACCTATTTCTGCTCCAAAATATTTACATTCGCTGTCTTTTACAGCTTATCGTCGATATTTTTTTTTAATAGCCTTAAGCTAATAAAAGTTTATTATCGCTAAGATAAGGTTTATGAAAGTTTAGTTTTAATTTCCTTTTTGAGGCCATTGTGAATGTAATTTTGAAATTAATTAGAGCTTCGAATATGAGTTGTTCTATTGGCTAACAGTGTCACGAATTTGATAGCCTGAGGGTGTTGCAGCCATTGACAAAACGATTTTCCGATACTGATCAGTTTATTCGAGATCGAAATCTTAGAAGCGAGGATTTTAGTTTCTCAGCCTTTTTCACTCCATTTTACCTTAAAGCCAAAAGAGAGGAACATACTCAAATACTAGAACAACATATTTTAAACTGAGGTTCTGTAGGAAACTTTTGACCTTTTTAGAAAGAAAAATATACAGGTAGAAAAATCAATATAAATATATATATATATATTTTTTTTGTCTTTTCATATTTTACCAATTCAAAAGAAAAAAAACTCGAATTAGTCTTTTTTTCTGAAGTAAATACCATATTTATTCGAATCTAAAGCCATCATCAATTCTAAGCCGCACCCTCGATTCTCTAAACGTTTTTTAGAAAAATTAAAAATCGCTTAAAAGGTAATCCGACACTAAAGAGATTTAAAAAAAATAATGAGGAACAATAAGAAATTAATAACTGATTTATTTTACCGTATTAAAATCTTACAAAAGCATGCATGAGCCTATACTTACTACAAACTCCAGTATCATGTGTCGAAAACGATTTGACACTCCCATTGTCACAGCTGACTTCGATAATAGGTCCGGAGTCGCCATTTTCCCACACGATGTCATCTTCCGTGCCATCCAGTGAATTTGCTATGCAACATTTGTGGGGGAGGGGTCCTAACTGGCACCCCTCTCCCTCTGTCCGGCGCGTCTCTAGGTGTGGAGGGAAACAAAGCATCAGCAACAAACTCCATAATAACAATTAGATTTATTCAAACATTAAGCACACACTTAAACAATCACAAGTTAAATTATAAGAAGAATCCCAGGAGTGATATATAAAGCGTCGATTAATCCCAATTTCAATTCTAAGTAAACCGACTACCAGAAATGGATAAGGAGAGTAAGCACCAATGAATCGATGGCCGATTCTGATTATACTATCTTAAATCTTCAATCTAACAGTTTATCTCAGAAAATTACCTTTAAACGCGCGCTAAGTTTGTGAATAAATACTTCAGTGTTCACACTTACTTGACAGCTTCACGGCTCCTTCTCCTTTACATCTACAAAACCTATATAGACTTTATAAGTCGAACTAATTAACATATTTCTCATCACAAGAAAATGTAGCTATTTTTAAAAATGCTATTAGTCTTGATTCTTCCTCGTCCGATTCATTAGAATTTGTTGTCTATAGGATCTCTCTCTTTTCAGTTTATTTTTTGTATATTAAATTTTTTTTGGTCTCTAGGGTTATATTTTTTTCTGTATTTTTAACTTGCTTATACCTATAATCCATGCATAGCTCCCAGCAAACTTTCATATCCACGTCAAGATGAAAAATCCGCCCCCGTTCCCACAACCCGACCGCACCACACCCCCCCCTCCCGCCAACGTCAATCATGTATAGAATATGCACGATCCTCCCTGTTCCCCACCACTCGCCGGTACTTGATAAAAATCCACAAAATCGGCTGTGAAATTTTTGAAAGAGTTCATGTGACAATATATTTATTTGTTTTTTATGTGAATTAATGTAAGCCCCCAAATTTCCCCAAGATGATTAGTAGAATATCTCGCGAATAGACCCGTCACACATTTTTTAAAAAGAATGCATTATAGAAAAATGTAAAACAATTATTAAAGACTGTTGAATATTTAAAAGCAAAAACTATTTCATTTTGCTTACGCCAACGAAGTATGTTTGTTTCATCCGTGTCTCAATGACCGTTGCTTTGTTTCCGCTTTTTTTTTTTTTTTTTGCATATAAAATTATCTTTTTTTTTATACTTGCGTCATAGTAAAATTCGTCTTGATGCTATTACTGGAATCTTTGATGTTTAGGTGATTAAAAGTTATCATATACAAAAAAAAAATCCAAAATACGAGCAGACAACAATGTTTAGAATAGACTGACTATATTGCAGATAAACTGCTTGAATGGATATCTCATCGATGCAATTTGCCAGAATGGACAGTTACATCGTCCCTTTTGAAATAGGTGGAGACTGAATTTTCTCCATCTAACAAATGTTTTGCCCTCAATTCTAAGCCGCACCCGATTTTCAGTAGCATTAAGTTCGGAGGTAAACACAGTAGTATAAAGAACTATTATAAGCTTTTACAAACAGAGTAAAATATATCATTTTATAGTGCCTTTTTTTATTTTTCACTATAATTCTTGATATTATGTACATTTAAAACAGCGCTGTTTGTTTTATATAAATATAAAAATGAAAGAATTTTGCACATGGGTCTTAACTACGATACATCTTTTGTTGACAAAGGCTCCTGCTTTTTTTTTTGTTTTACAAATTGGTCTGCCATCATAATAAATATCCTCAATTATATACGCTCTTCTTTATATTTTGTACCCAGAGTTTTTTTATATGTACTAAGGTGTTTTATTTTTTACTTAAATAATATCATTAAGTAATTCAATACGTATTAAATATAAGTTGGAAATTCATCTTATGTTATGATTTTTTATAAGGATATTTATTTTTGAAACATGCCCTTCAGTTTCCTATTCACGGTTGCGGATTTATAGATCTGACAAATAAAAATTTTGTATAAACTATGTTCATTTTTTAAACTGCAACCAATCCATTTTCAGTAAACAATTTATTTCGAAATATTTTTCCGAGTAAAATAATATCATATCATAGTGAATTTTTTTTTGAAAAGTTTTATTAAGATTAAATATATTTGTGTGTGTAAAAATAGAAATGCAATTGAAAATACTGATCCTAATTCTGTAAGTCGTGTTCAATATTTTTTAAATGATTCCTATACATTATTTATAAAAATGAGATTACCTATAGATGTGTAAAGTTTATGCAAGTCTTATAAAAACATGGATTATAGGAAACTAGGAAATTTGAAAAAAAAGTATTCATCGCTTTATTTTCTAATTGTGTCTTCTCAAGTATAAAATATATTTTTCATATATTTTTTTCTTAAGATACTTTATAGAAAAAAATTTAAATCCGTACCATTATTCTGTGAAAGCGTAAATTGGAATGTTATATCTACCCATGAACATTTGTATACACACAAGTACTTTTTCTTAGATATCCAATCCAAACTCTTCTCTGATTACTCAAATATTTGATTTGAGTAATCTCCGTTTGGATGAAAATTTTAATCGGACAACGAAGAAAACAAACAATATCATTTACGTCTTACCTTTTTTTTTTAACCCTTCATTACTTGCCAACTTTTTATTCAGAAATGTTCCCTGAAGATCTGCAGGTTTTCATTAAATATTCAAATTAACGTGAGTTTTAAAGAAGAGTATGGAAGAGCAATAAGAATCAAAAATATGTTTGAACCTAAAATCACGTAGTTGAAGAAGGTATTTATTTCACTTATAAAAACTTCAAATTGTAAAAATAATATAAAAAATTCCTGATTAGCAATTTGTCATAACTTTCAACAAACATATGCACGAAAACTTTTGAAATTTTCATTTAAAATATATTTTTGCCACAATTCATGAATAAGTTGAGCTTAAAGTGGAATATGTGTGAGTTCTCTGGCTACTTTTTGAGAGCATTGCTGCACTGTGTTATTCTACAAATCACCAGGATGTCTTAAGATTTCTCGAGGCCTGGCCCTTACGGTAAAAATAGGCCCAGGACCTCAACGTAAATGTAGTCCCCCTCTATGCCCCTTAAAAGTAGACAGTAGATAGCATATGTTGTCAAATACTCGTACAAGTAATAATCCAAAACAAATAAATGTTGTATGACTTACATTTGTGCATACAGCCTTGATCTACTGCCGCCTTTTGATGGTATGAGTAATGATGGTGTAAGGTGATAGGCCTAGGCCTATACATGGACGACGATCATTACATGTAGCCAGTTGACATACTGTCCGAAATTCTCAGTTTTTTTGAAGATTACAGCCGGAGTATAACATTTTTTTTAAATAAATTTATTTGTAAAACTCCTCATGCTCCACATTGCATAACATGAGGCTTACAGTCATAAATGGTAACAACATTACAAAATAATAATAAAAAAACATAATTAAGGGAAAAAATACTAATTAAGGGGGGGACACAATAAGGGGGGGGACATAAATAGTCGAATCTAAAATAAAGGAAGGAGGAAATACACAAATATAAAAAAAAAGGTATCTATAAAATTTTAAAAATCTATACTGTAAATAAATTTTCTCAAGATATTAAGGCTTTCAGAATAGTTGACCAACAGACAAAATGGGTGGCCAGGAAATACCTAAGTGTTTCAACTCCTTTTTAAAATTTTCTCTTTTACAACAATATAGATTACAATACAACAAAACACATTCCGCAATTTCAGCGTCCAGACCACAAGAACAAATATCATTACCAATTAAGTTAAACCTAAGTAAATAGCTCATAAATTACCATGTCCTGTTATAATCTGGGACAATTAAAATCAGTAACAAATTTCTTACATTTTAGCCGTTGATAAATGGTCGGAAAAAACTTTTTAGTCCTCAAAGCCTTAGGCGAGAGTAAAAATTTGGAGTTCTAGTTGGAAACAGTTCTTTCCAAGCTAAATGCTTCCAGTGGGACGATGGCACAGACATCGAAAGGCTCATACCTTGGCAAGTTGCTTTTTTAGCCAACTGGTCCGCTCTATCATTGCCGAAATTTCCACTATTGTCCCGAACATAAGAAAAGTTGATATCACAGTTTTCAAGGTTGTACAGAATAGACTGAACCTCCACAACAAGTTTTTCTGTAGAATTTATATTGCGCGAAGAAAGAAGCGAAGAGAGCGAGTCGGTGAAAATAAAAAAATTGAGAGTATCGCCCTGACGGAGAGAGTCCTGAATCACTTTTACGGCAAGATTAATGCAGAGTAGTTCGGCTTGAAAAACAGAGGATTCATCTCTTATTCAATGCTGGAAAGTAGCTTTTTCAAATCCTTCCTCGTAAATAACCGTAGGCAAGACGAACTCTTCCATTCAATTTACTCCCATCCGTGAAACAAATAGTTTTATAATCTTGAAGGACTTCATTTGAATAAGTTACAATAGTGATAGGCTTTCTGCAGGGGGCAGGTGGGGCAATAATGAAATTGGAATCCCCCCATCCAGCGTTCCAAGGCTGGCACTCAAAAATCTTTTCCGAGCATCAAGATTGTTCCAAAATAGTCAAGTCAATAGGTGGCATTCCAGAAATTGCAAAAACTGCTTCATAAGTAAGAGTTTTGTATCCTTTAATGACACGAAGTAAAAACCTCCGTTGCGTTCTCCTAATCAGTCTACTATTAATTTTCATTGAAGTTATTCGAAAACTGATCTTATTAAGGCTGAGTCGAAAACGAGACGAGGTACACATCATAACCAAGGCCCTGTACTCGGGCTCTGTTGGCCCATACCTTAAGACGTCTCTGAAAGCCACCTCAAGATTCGCGATAAAAAAATTTTAAAAAAAAACATTCTGCGCTCTGATATTATATGGCACTTACCTAATCTCTTGAATTAAAGGAAATTTAAGAAAAAAATAATAATTGCATTAAAAGTTATAATAAATTGTATTTTTTGTAACTCCAGCATGATATGAAATAAGCAGACAGTGCATACAAAGAAGCGCAAACACATTTTAAATTATTATATATTTTTCAAATGAATTTTTCCAATAAAACTTCTCTCTAAAGGGTGTTTATAAACACATTATTGCGAACGGAGACAGAAGAGAGTACAGAAAGAGAGTTACGGAGCACAGGTGACATTTGACCCAGGAGAGCGCCTGGGGTTCCTCTTCACGCCTGTAGCAACAGGGGGAGGTGATACGCTCCGAAGGAGGAAAAGAGGGGGATTCCTCTAGATGCGTTTGGACGGAGGAGTCGGCAATTTGAGCGTGCGCGATAATATTTAACCTTTTTTTATACATCCATGTAAATAGCTAAATAAATTTTTTTTGTCATTGAGAAACGCTCGTCGCCACATCTTTTGTTGTAGACTCAGTTTACTGATTGTAAATGTGTTCTACCTCGAGAATCTAATTTTATATTGGACTCACGTATTAAAAATTCTTATTCCCTGTATTTTTGCGAAATAAATATTTCTTAAAATGTACATAATTGGATATTTTTCACGCATGAATTTTGAAAAGTGTACATTTCAAATTAAATTTTGGTCTTAAGGTATGCTATAGAATTACAGCATTTCGATACATGTAACGAAGTGTAATACTCTGTCAGTGCTGCCAAAGGAGAATTCTAAATTTGTTTTAAATGGCACAGAAAATTCTCAAAATATTTTTAGTGCTTTAACTCCTTTCCTTTATATATAAAAAGGGCAAAAGCGACTTACTTCATTCACCCACTCACTTATCATGATATATCTGAAACTATTAAACTGCAGATTTAAAATTTGGTCGGCATGTTCCTTTCATGGAGTAAATATTTGCTAAGAATTTATTTATTTTGTGAAAATCGACCCCTAAGGTGCGTTGGAAGGGTTTAAGTGGTTTTATTGATAAATAGTCCCATTTTTGAACTATCAGACTTACAGATTTAAAATTTAGTATGTATGCTTCTTTCATGGAGTAAAGACCTGTTAAAAAAGCTTTGTGAAAATCGACTCCTTAATCGAAGGCTTAAGGAGCGCTAATATCAAAATTTTCTCTATTTTTTTACTATAAGATCTACATACTTGAAATTCGGTAGGTATGGTCCTTTCATGAAGCAGAGATTTGTTACAAAAGTGGTTTCGCGGAAATCAACACCCAAGGGGAGAGGTTAAGAAGCGTTATTGATAAATAGTCATGTCTTTGAACTATTAGATCTACATGCTTGAAAGTTGGTAGATATGTTCCTTTCATGGAACAGAGAACTGTTATAAAATAAGGTTTGCAAAAATCGACCCCCAAGGGGAGTTGGAAGGACTCAAAGGGAAATATAAATAAATATTCCCTTTTCTAAGCTATTAGATCTGAAAACTTGAAATTTGGTAGGCATGTTCCCTTCATGAAGTAGAGATCCACAAGGAACACATTTTACGGAGATGGGGGGGGGGGAGAAGGGAGTTATGAAGCGTATGATAAAAACAATTCCCATTTTCCAACAACTAGGTCTACAGTAACAAAATTAGTTATGAATGTTTGTTTCATTAAATTTAAATCCGCAAAGAACTTTTTTTTTTAAATCGACTCTCAAAGGGCTTATTGATAAAAAATTTCCGTTTCATGAACTATTAGATTTAGACTTGAAACTATTATGTTTTTTTTTTTTGCTGTTGTTGAATGATGGGGAATACGGGAGATCAATCTACTTCAACTTTTGGAATAATTATAAACTATTATTTTGAATTTCTGCCCTTTTTAAATAAGGAGGTGAGAGTTATAAGATTGTCTTTCAATACAATCGAACGCTTAACGCTAGGATTTAGATATCAATAATTTATATTTTTATCTAAACAGTATATATCCATACAAATTAACAAAATATAACAAATAATATATATAATAATAGTATAATCGAACTAATAAATATATTTAATTGGCTTCAAAGTGACCGCCGTTTGCACCAATGCAGAGGCACAAACGCTTGCAGAAATTTTCAGTAATGGTCATCAAATATTTTACCATTAATCTGTCCCATTCCAGTAGAAGCTGTTGCCTTGGAGAGTCCGAAAATTGTGCGTTTTAGTGCAGGTCCTGAACTCGAAAATGGACCATACACTGTAATCCATGGGATTAAAATCCGGCGAGTAGGGTGGCCAATAATCAGATATCATGTCTGGAAAATTCACCTTGCTCTTGTGTCTTTTTGGCTTGTGAGCTGGTGCAGAGTCTTGTTGAAACGTCCAATTTGCATTTCTGAAATGCTTTTGGGCCCATGGCAGTACAACAGCGTCAAGAATGTCCCTCTGGTACACTTTTTGATTTATTTAACGGCCTCTTCCACAAAAACCAAAGGTGTTTTGCCAATTGCATGAATTCCCCTCAGACCATGACCGACTTTGGATATTAGTGGTGTTCAACTTGCCGAGGTGCTTGAAGCTTCCACAGACCAGATTCAATCGTTTTTGGGAATTATGAACTTGTTGAACTGTAAAGAGTTCTCATCAGTGAAAAGAAATCTCTCCCAGAGAGCTGCTTGCGGCCCATCTCAAAAGTTTTCGGCATCTTCGGAGCCATACGAGTTTTTTTTTTCAGTGAGAAGCTGAATTTTTTGTAACTTGTAAGGCTTCAGTCCTAGCTCCGTTTTTGCTATTCGCCTGGCCGATCTGTCATTTATTCCCATGTCACGAGGGATCTATCTCATGAAAACCCTCGGATTTCTCTGGACTTACTTTTTGATATTTTACGATTCATTGAAGTGTTTGTAATGAGTTTTTTCCTGGACGTCGACCATCATTGCCAAGCTCTTTGAAATGGCAGATTGCATCAAACACTGTTTGCCGAGGTACATGAACAAACGAAGATTTCACACTGTCGTTTCTCTTGCTGAAACAACTCTAAAACAGCAACCTTTTGCTCGCCATTATCAAAAACATATAAATCAAAGTACAAACTAAGAAATATATTTAAAAATATTTCCTTATTAATGTGGTAAATAAAGAAACATAAAAACACCAATTAAAAGGAAATTCATTAATTATTCTAGGATGCAAGAAATTAGTCAGAGTTTTTTTTAGGCGCCCTGTATATATATTAAGTATACAAATGTATGTATTATTTACGTAAGAGTTGGATGCAGTTCTGTAAAAAAAATCTCAAAATCGAAGTTCAAGAATGTGGTAAGAGAATTTATATTTTTAAGCACATACAGCTGAGTACACTAGACAATTATCGACATAAATTCAAATGATTTTTAAATGATATTTAATCAATTGCGTGCTGATACTTTGTTGTTGTAATTTCTTTATCGAATAACATGAAACGAATTTACATTTCTAAAGTAGTTATCTAAAAACCATGAATTAATAGTTATACAATAACGTTAGGTTGTTAATGTAAAGATTAATTTACTTTGGCGAATTATTTTTTTATTAATTAAAATATAATTCCAAGGATGCATTTAAATTGTGAATAATTATTTCTTCATTTTTTTTCTTAAAAAAGAAAAATATTCATACAAGAAGAAAAAAATTAAGTAAAGACATAAAAATGAATGCAACACACTGGGTCCATAGAAAAAAATCAACTTAATCGAGGCACAGCATAAGCTATCTTATACACTCCATACAATGCCCTTTTTTTCGCAACAGAGCGAAAATTATTTAAATTATTTAGTTAAAATATATACTGTACTTCTATTCAAAATCTAAATCTGTTTATTGATGTAAGAGTTTCTTTTAAAAATCAAATCAGCCTGAAGTACTATTACTGATTTTGAGAAAAATAAATTAAAAGTTC
Source organism: Trichonephila clavata (assembly GCA_019973975.1). Lineage (NCBI taxonomy): Eukaryota > Metazoa > Arthropoda > Arachnida > Araneae > Nephilidae > Trichonephila > Trichonephila clavata. The sequence goes on along the minus strand of BMAO01038775.1, from coordinate 6,050 downwards.
TGTTAACTTCAACTCTTTTTTATTTCAGTAATTTCGTCAAATCTTGGTTACATGAAACTAAACATTTATGCATCGAACAGTACTTAAATTGAAATATTTTATTATAAATAAATTTTACTGTTAATTACTTGAAATTATCCTTATTTGTTCTGTATTTATTCTATTTTTGAATTTAATGCTCATTATTGGCAGGAAATATGATACAAACACATGAGCATTTGAAATTTCTAACTTTCATGGTAGATATGTCGCAGGAAAAGAAATATTTTGTAAAGACAGATACGGTATATGGTCTCAACATTTTAGTAACAATTTTATATAACAACATTTTGAGAAATATTTAGAGTTTGATTCGTTACCAGACCGACAGGACTGGAAGGGTGTGTAAGGGGTATAGAGACGACTCAGAATCGTATAAGAATGTAGGGTCGCTAATGCCGCATTTACGAGCTATGGTGCAAAGAAGAAGAAAAAGAACAGATATAACTATACATTTAAGGGACGAAAAACAATTTATTGAAAGGTGATTCTGCAACAGTGCTTAAAATTATGGCTAGAAATCGTCTGGTAGGCCTGACAGTGATTCTGTATGGTTTCCTTATATTCTCGAAGGTTTCTAGCATGTCACGCATCCTCTCGGCAGCTATAGATATTCGAGAGTTTCTTTTAACTGAAGTAACATGCATCTCGTACACTAAATTCTTTATGTGTACCTAGAAGAAATTCATTCACTTTCGAACACTTATTGTAATAAAACCTCTCAGTAAAATGATTTCAGTCTCATTAATCTATGAATCTACGAAATGTTTTTCGAGTACATGGGTTTCTAGGAACCCTCAAACCCGTATCTGGCTAGAAATCTCAATTTGAAGACATAAGTTTAATTATCATGCTGATGGGTAGATGCATTGCTATTGGACGAGCGACGGCGGGCCGGTAGGCGGGGCTTTGAGGCGAAGATCTTGGATTCTTAAAAGGTTAATGTTTTGATGCTTCAGTTCTTTTATATGTTTCTTTGCTCCAAGGCTCGCTACTTCAGCATTTGCAACCCTGCACTCCTTCGTGATTCTGAGTCGTCTCTGTCCCCCTACACACCTTACCGGTTTGTCGTTCTGGTAGCGAATAACTATCTACATTACTTATTATCTGTATAACATTTACAACAATATCGTTGCACATAATATCGTAAAGCAGTTTTTCCTGAAAAAAAATCTTATTTTACATAAAAACTTAACGATATTTAGTATATTATTATTTAAAACTTTGTAAGTTGTGGTAACCTCTGGTTACCCTTTACATCCGATCCCTCTTGTCTATCTGTAAACCCTGCTAGATGTGTAGGAGGAACTAAATAACCCACATACATTATTTCCAATCTAATTTGATTTATTAATTATTATTAACGAATATGAAACAGACACAACACAATTCTAATTAAGGTATTTAAACAATGGTAAAGTGCAGAGGTGAGATACGCTAATGCGGGGATAACATTAAAGAACCCCAACTGATTCTAAGACAGCTTAAATGCGGTCATTTCTAACTACGTCGCACACTAATAATCAGCTTTTTCTTAATCAAGTGTACAGTACCTGAATCCTTAATGCATCGGATCCTTCACGGGAAACTTCAGGCACTTTCTTTGGCTTGATCAAATGGCGATGGCTCCACACTCTGTAATCTTTAATTCCACTGCCTTTCAATCTTCACTAACCACTTCTACTTGCACACATCAAGCGTATCAACTTCAGCTTGTCAACAACTACGTGTCAACATATCACTTGCTCCCTTCCTTTCCTTCACTTTACTTCACTTGACTTCTCTTGACCTCTTACTTCACTATTTTTCAACTCGTAAAAACCGAATTTATATAATATTCCTCATTTACATAAATCACGTTTGGTTTCTCGACGAAGGTTGGTTGAAATAAATATTTTGATTTAAGGGGGAAAGAAGATATTAGTAGAATCGCGTACAGATTCGTCACAAAGTCTTTTACACATTAAGAACTAGTTACGTATTGTTATAAAAATTTAATGAAATATTATTCTTAACTTTACATCTATCACAATGAAAAATTGACTTTTATTTATTAGCGTGATGAAAACAGCTTCAACTTTTAAAAAAATCAAGTGATTATAATTGAAAAATCTTTTGATTTATAAAAACAGAAACAATGTCTTCTCAAATACGAAACTTTTACAGAAGGAATTATTTCAATTCTGACTTTGAATTTTAATTAGTTTTACAGAAATACGCAATGCTATTGGAAAGATAAAATTAAAAATAATTCGCAGCCTTGATCTAAATTCAATATTTTAAGAAGCCAAATAAAACAGTAATTGGTAAATGGAAGTATTTTTTAAATATCTAAAAGACACATTCCAAAATTGTTGTCTGCCGAAATAGAATAAAAAAAACTCAATATGAATGATAATTAAAGACGAATTTTTAAAGTTATTCTTTGCGAGCATGTAATTAAGGAGCGTAACAAAGCTTTCAATCTACGAAAGGGTTTTTTTTTAAATCATTGGAGTTTTTTTTTATCTGTTTTTAATCACCATTACAAAGGGGAACCATTTTTTCCTTTAGATTGTGAAGCACTTTTTTAATCTATAATGAGTGTTGAATTGTGAAAAAAAAGAATTATGCTGCTCTTAGAGATACAACTATTCGCTACCCAACATTATTCAGCTTTTCCAGATGAGAATAATAATTAATTCTGATAAATTGTTGCTCTGATTAATAATTCTGTATTGTTAAACACGCTGTGGCAATAAGGAAGAATAAAATATTTTTGTTAAAAATATAATTAATTTTCAACATGGTGTGTATTGCTTTGCATTCGAATAAATATTTGGTGATGATTAAATAGAATAAAAAAATGCGTAGGGTTCGAACATTTTGTTAAAAAATTCTTCGGTTTAATATTTATTAAGAAAATGTCACATATTATTTTAAATACTCCTTGTATTTTACTTAACAAATTTTAAAGAACATTTTAGTTCTTCCTTTATTTGACAAGTAAATTTTAACAAAATTATTTAAAAAATCGTATTTCAGATTAACATTTTATTTAGTAAATTATTTTTTTCTTGCATAAAGATCTTTTTTTCAATTACAAGAAAATATGTTATGTTTTAAAAATTTTATGTACTTTAAGATCAGTAATTCGTGAGATATATATTTTCGTTACACTGGGTACGTTGAAATTTCTCTTTTTTCCTACTCAGCGTTCATATTGTCTATTTTTCATGAATTCCTTAGTGAAAAAAAAATTTATGTGGTTAAGATTTTCATTTAACATTTTCTATACTATTAATATTTACAATGCAATATATTCTCTTAGAAAAAAAAATGTTTCATATAAAATTATAGCTTAAATGAAGAATTATTTATTGCTGTCAGAAAACTTATGACGTTGTTGTCATTATATTTATACCAGTAAAATTTAGAAAACGAAAGTTATTTATTCAGCTACAAACAAAAACTACTTAATTTATTTAACTACTTATGTATTCGATATTCATTTTGGAATGAATTTTTGCTCAGATAAGACACGGAAGAGTTTACCAATCAATGTTTTCAACTAGGTTAATGAAATTTTTTATAATATCGGAATTATTTTAATTTAATTAAATTTTCATTATAGTTTAAATTTCTATACCATGCGGGTCAATTTCAAAAGCTAACTGAGGCCAAACAAACAAGGTTAAATTTCAGGTGGGTCACAAAATAAATCAATATTCATAGAAACATATTCGTAAGCTTCTTTCGAATAATACATTACAATAAACATAAATAAAAGAACAAGAAAAATTTAATGTTTAGTCCTGACAATTTAAGTTTTATCTCTGCTCTACCTTTCCTATTTCGAAAGAAATTTTGATATTTTATTATATATTTGTGTGCCGATATACTGGACGGGCCACAAAAATGTCTGTCGTGGACCTCTTGTTGGGGTCGCAAATTGGACATCCCTGTCTATGCCATAGAGAGAGATCATTTACTAGTACTAGAAATATGTTACCTACACAAGAAACAAGCCTACACCAAGACACTTAAAATATATTATCTCGTGACATTTATAATCACACTATTTCTTCCAAATGAGTGAAATAAGATATAAAATATTTTAAATTACCAAATGTTGCTTTGTTTCTGAGATTTGATATTGATTGAAGTCTAATATTTTTTGCTTTAACTCTGCTGTTCTTTTCCATTTCGATCAAGACATTTGGTGATATTTTTATTTGTGACAGTAGAACGGTGACAATTGTAAACGATTCCTCTGATCCTTTGCAAGTTCATTGCTTTCATGAGCTGCACAAATCTGGACAACAATAAGCATATTAAAGTGTACAATCTTATTGAAACAATGACATGTAAGATGAATTTTGGCATAATCTCAGTTAAAAGTAATCAAACAAAAATAAGTGACTCTATTTCTTTTCGCATCAGAATATAAATAAAATTAATTCGAATATTTCCTTTCACATGTTTTGGCTTCTTTAATATATTTAGCTATTATTGCGATAAAAATATAATTTATCGTTATTTGAATAATAAAATTTATTTTGATTTCATGTAGTTAGTATAAAGTTTGCTATATTTTACTTGTAGCCGGTACTATTTGCGATTCTCCTAATCCTCTTGGGAACCTCTTAACTGTTGTATGACTATAAAATCGCTTTCTGTGGAGGAACCATGCTTTAGGCAAATGAGAGTTGTTATTTAAAGTCAAGTGAAGAGAGAGAGAGGGAATCTATCGCAAATTAGGCTGATATTAATGTTAGAGTTTATAGTTATATAATTAAAGCTATCGTGGGCAGTTGGAGTAAGAAGACCCCATATATTCGTCAAGTCAGGACGACGACACTACGTCGAATCTTCTCAACAAAAATAAATAATTTAACAGTTAATAGGGATATCTAAGTAGTAATTAAGTTGACCACTCACTTTGTTTTAGCTACAGTTGAAAGTAAACTGTGTAAAGAACGGCTGCCCCATTCATTAGTGTTTGGAAGTTAGAATAAAGATCAGCCACAGTCAGAACAATTTTGCTTTATTATTCCTTACTAAATATCTACAACCTTAAGGTAGGAAATCTTCCTTAATTAGTTTAGGAAAAAAAGGCTAGTAGAACGTACATTTCATAATTACTAAAATTCAATTAACTTACACTTAGCACTCTTTGACTACTTCGGTCTGAAAATCGTAATTCCTTTCTCAACAATTTGACCTCTTGTCCGATATAATTCAATTAAAACTTATTGGCTCACTTGTCAGTTAAAAAGTCTTTAAATATTAAGCAATTAATCGTCGAGCCACTCGACTACTTTTCCATTACTTTGCGCTAATCATTAAACTTCTAAGATTCAACTCCTAACCTCTCTCTCTCTCTCTTTTACTCGAGACTTAAAGTTAATGCTTAAATATAGCCTTCATTTACATAGACACAGTATTCTTCTTCGGAGAAAGTTCTAATACAACAATATTAAAGAAATAGTTTTTCTCAAGATGATTAGTAGAGGCTCACGGATAGGCCCGTTACAACTAATACGTAAAATATAGGTACTGATTTTTTAGCGCGTTGTCACGTAGTGGAACAAAAGCGCTATTAGGACGCAAATTTCGTCTTCGTCTTCGTTCCATATTTGTCGTACCTTTTTCTCAGCCAACAAGCAACCAAATGACCTCGGGTTTTCGGCATTTGTCGCATTGTGCCCTATCATATGATCATATTTAAATGATGAGCCGAATCATAATTAAATTAAAGTATTTTTTAAATTTTTTTTTAAGTACAGTACGACTTTCTGTCTTAAAAAGTTCATTAGTTGCATTATTGTAAAATACAACATGTGAAAAACGCGCTAAAATTACTTGCCATGCCAATTATTGATATCTTGTTTTAAAATGTATCTTAAATCTGGCATCCAAACCCAAAGCGATCAATGCGGCCATGACATACTAGATAAAATAAAGAAATTTACAATAAAACATTATGCACTTTGCGATAGCATTATCATTGTTTGTAATTCATTACCATA